>WNWK01010900.1:52500-67616 GCA_009830355.1 Cherax destructor
GGGCTAATAACCTTCTCCTGTATAAATTACTATATTTAAAAAGAGACTTTCGTTTTTCTGTTTAGATCACCCTGCTTTGGTGGAATATGACCTGTTTGTTAAAAAAAAATGATAGGGTGGATAAGGGAGCAATGTGGCAGATGTTGCAAGTGTATGGAATTGCTAATAATTTACAAAATGTTGTAAAGTTTTTACGAGGATAATGAAGCTCAGGTTAGGGTGTAAGAGAAAGGAAGATTACTTCTCAGTAAAAGTAGGTCTTAAACAGGGATGTGTAATGTCACCATGGTTAACATATTTATAGATGGAGCTGTAAAAGAAGTAAATGCTAGGGTGTTGGGGAGAGGGGTGGTATAAAATTATGGGGAATCAAATACAAAATGGGAGTTGACACAGTAACTTTTTGTTGATGATACTGTGCTTTTGGAAGATTCTATAGAAAAGTTGCAAAGGTTAATGGATGAGTTTGGGAGGGTGTGTAAAGGAAGAAAGTTGAAAATGAACATAGATAAAAGTAAGGTGATGAGGTTATCAAACGATTTAGATAAAGAAAAATTGGATATCACAATGGAGGAAGGGAGTACGGAAGAATGGAATGTTTTTAGATATTTGGGAGTTGACTTGTCAGCGGATGGGTTTATGAAGGATGAGGTAAACCATAGAATTGATGAAAGAAAAAAGGTGAGTGGTGCTTTGAGGTATCTGTGGAGACAAAGAACGTTATCCATAGAGGCAAAGAAGGGAATGTACGAGAGTATAGTGGTACCAACACACTCATATGGGAATGAAGCATGGGTTATAAATGCTGCAGCGAGGAGGCGGCTAGAGGCAGTGGAGATGCCGTGTCTAAGGGCAATGTGTGGTGTAAATATTATGCAGAGAATTCATAGTGGTAAAATTAGGAGGTGTGGAGTTACTAAAAGTATTAGTCAGAGGGCTGAAGAGGGGCTGTTGAGGTGGTTTGGTCATTTAGAGAGAATGGATCAAAGTAGAATGACTTGGAGAGCGTATAAATCTACTGGGGAAAGAATGCGGGGTAGGGGTCGTCCCCTAAAAGGTTGGAGGGAGGGGGTAAAGGAGGTTCAATGGGCGAGGGACTTGGACTTCCAGAAAGCGTGCGTGAGCGTGTTAGATAGGAGTGAATGGAGGCGAATAGTTTTTGGGAATTGACGAGCTGTTGGTGTGTGAGCAAGGTAATATTTTGTGAAGGGATTTAGGGAAACCGGTTAGCCGGACTTGAGTCCTGGAAATGGGAAGTACAATGCCTGCACTTTAAAAGGAGGGGTTTGGGATGTTTGGCAGTTTGGAGGGACTTCTAAACTGTCGTATCTGAGCGCCTCTGTAAAGACAGTGATTATGTACGAGTAATGGTGAAAGTTGCTGAAAAATGATTAAAGTATTTTTCTTTCTTTTTGGGTCACCCTGCCTCGGTGGGAAACGGCTGGTGTTAAATATATACGTATATATACAGCCGACATATTGAAAAAAATATATATATACATATATTCATTCATAAATACAAATATACATTAAATTTTTGCTGGTTCAAAAAATGTTTCTGTAACATTTTCTGACCTCTTAGGCCACTGCAAAAGCAATAAAAATATGAATATACTGAGAGAAAGTAAAGTAATTTCCAGCTACCACTGATTTATTATAAAATGGAAAACACATCATTATATTAAAGTGAATATCTTAGGCCTGCTGCATGAGTTATTTTTTTCAAAAATTCTTGTAATTGGAAGATTTCCTGTAGCTATCTGTATATCACCTTTTTTTGGCTTTACACAGGACTTATCACAGTTTATGTATATCTTTGATAAACCTTATCACAGAGCAAGTTATCTCTGCATGTACTAATGTTGCTCAGTAACTCATATACTATGTATGGTATATGCAAATTCATTATCAGTATTAAAATCACAATTTTAGTAGGAAGTGAAGGTAGACTCATAAAAAATGGGTAAAACTTGCTGATTTACAATATCAACAGTTAAAGTCTAAAAAAAAAAAAAAAAATCTGGACTTCTTCACTTTGGTATGATCAATAACGACCATTATTTTTCCACATACTGTTCATCTTAAAATAATCTTTCAACAAAATTTAAGGTAATATTTCTTTTTGACTACATACAACACACAAACTTTAAAGTTTTATAGTTTCAATTCCTAAAAGTTTCTCCACTGTAGGGGTGACTTTTACCAACACCACACAAGAGCAGGTATCAACAATTGCACGACTGCACGACCCCACAATGCAGCTGTGGGCCAGACTCTCAAATTCCTTTACACTCAATTTTAATGTTTCAATAGTTCTTGCAGAAATAATAAGTTCTGCTTGAGTCATTCTAAGGAGGGTCAAGAGTTCTAGCATAAGGTAATATTTATGAGGTCGGCCATCAACCTCAAAAACATCCAAAAGAGGTAATTCACTTGTTTGAAAAGTTACTTCATTTAATTCCAATTCTTCTTCACTTAATGGAACAACATTTTTGTCAGCATCCTTTATCTCCTTGCTCTTCAGTGTATGTTTACTTTCCATTTCTTCAACTGATGATTCTCTGTCATTTTCTATCTTCTTATCCTTTTTCCTATCTTCTTTAATTGAATTTTTCAGTTCACTAATCTGAACTACTTTTAAGAAATTGTTTTCCACACTGGTGGAAAGACTTTCAAATTCTCTTTGTAAACTCATTTCACTTTTTATCTGTGTCACAGCTCCATCTGATGTTTTTATACTAGGGGTTTCAAATTTTTGTGATGCTAATTTTTGTCTATCTGTGTCATCTGGGGATTTTATTGGCTGATATGTTGGAACAATTCTGCTTTCAGGAATAGTGCTAAATAAATCACAGCCTTGCTCATCAGCATCTGAAAGAGAACATAAATGTTAAAATACTAACAAAACAAAAACTCTATCAGTATAATTATCCATATCCACACACTGGCAGCTCTCTTAAAATGCATTATACCAATTTTCTATTAGAACATATCCACCATATGGATCTTAATTTCATTACTGCTTTGCTGTGGAAAATATTAAATGCTGCATGGGTAATCTATTAAATTAATATTTTTAGTTTCCTCTTCATTAATTTATTTACCTATGTATATCTTTTGCAATATCCAAGTCTGTTGTGAATTTTATGGGTTTGGGCAATTTAGCTTTATTCCTATAAAAACCTACATACCTACATAGCTGTGTGCGCTGTCTCCTATATATGCATAATTCATATCCTCCTCCTCTTCTTTATATTTTTACCTTACCCCTCTATGAAATGTACTGCTTTATGCAGTATAAAATATGTTTCTGCAGTATAAAATATGATCCTGTAATTTTTGTCTCCACCCCTGTTATTATATTTAAAATTATGTAGGTATAAACTTTCACAAGGACCCCAATGGAAATAAAGTCACTTTGTTTGATTTTTTGGGGCTATCCTAGTTTCTCTACACTTATGCTGCTATGTATGATAATCTATGTAACTGTATTTGTGTATATTACCTGAATAAATAAACTTACTTACTTGTATCAAGATTGCAAGGAAAATGAGAGGCTGAATATTAAATAATTAGAATATTCAAAACAAGGAATGCCGAGCCAATGATGATACTCCTAAAGTCACTTGTTTAAGCTAGAATAGTGCTGTATACTGACAGCCCCTTCAAGGCAAGAGAACTTGCAGAGCTGAAAAACATACAGAAACATTCATTGCCCATATAAATTAAGCATCAGAACTACTGGGAAAGACTGAATTATACTCTTGGAATATGTATAGGTGAGAAAGGTCCATCATAATTTACACCTGGAAAATGCTGGAGGTATTGGTCCTAAACCTGCACACTAAAATCACTTCATATGAAAATGAAGAGACTTAGCAAATAGTGCAAAATACTTCCAAGAAAAGCAGAGGAGTGATGAGTACTCTAAGAGAGAATTCATTAAGCTCATTAAATGGAAGCACCAACAGTCTGGATGATCAGGCTAGCAACTGGGAGGCAAGCCTAGTCTAGGACTGGGCTGTGAAGTTACCCTCAAGATTACCTAGTTCTCTTTCCTCCCTCCCTTCCTTAGGAGTGATAATGTCAGATCTCACATTCAAGGATCACAACAATATTATCACGGCCACAAAGAAAATGAACAGCTGGATAAAATGAACATCCAAAACAAGAGGTGCCAAGGTAATGATACTGTAAGTCACTTTTTCTCTCTAGGGTGAAATATTGTTACGTATTTACTAACAGCCCCATTCAAGGCAGGCAAAAATTGCAGAGCTAGAGAATGTACAGAGAACCTTCCCTGTTTGTATAAGCTGTCTAAATTACTGGGAATACTTGAGGTCTCTCAAACTGTACTCCTTGGAATGTAGGCAAAAAAGTTACATCATAATTTACACACGGAAAATACTGATGAGATTGGTCCCAAATCTGCACAGCAAAAGTCACCCAATATGAAAGCAAGAGGATTGGCAGATAGTGAAAATTACCTCTACTAAAAAGTAGGGGTGCAAAAAGTACACTATGAAACACATAAATAAGCATAAGCAGACCTCGACTTACCAGCACTTTCATCCACTAGCATTACCATCAGACCCCTAGGTGCCTTCAAGAGGAGGCTTGTTAAGTTCCTAAAGTCTCTTCTTAACCCCTTAACTGTCCAAACATAGATCTACGTTCTAACCGCTAGCGCTCCAAACGTAGATCAACGTTTTATTTTTCCTGCCTCCAAATTTGGGACAATTAGCCTGAGATGCCTGGTCAGTATAGAATGGGTCTTAACACTTGGTGTGTGCAGTATTAAAAAAAATATGGGCCCACTTAGTACCTTGTGGGAGCACCAGTTCAAATGAGTACCAGCTAGAGCAAAGAGCGTGGCAAACACCAGGTATTCACTGATATCATGTCGTATTAACACTCCCCTTTTAAGAGGAAAGTGATGTTGACTCCAAGTTTAGTGGCTTTGAGATGGATGTGGCCACAAGTGGTTGAGGAAATATCAAAAACCTTGATAATAACCCATGTGCAACATCCTTTCAATTTTGATATTACTGGTAGTGTCATCCTGCCAGAATGTCCTACAACCTATACCCTAAGTAAAGAGAAACAATTCTGGAACATGTATAATATGTGTTTGGCAGGCTGGGTGGTTGGCTGGCTGGCTGGCTGGCCGGTGGCTGGGTGGCTGATTGACTTTGGCTGTCTCTATCTCCGTCTGTATCTATCTCTGCCTGTCTCTGTATCTCTATCTCTCTCTCTCTGTCTCTATCTCACAGATACACATAAATAGTTATTATACAAAGTGTAAATTACCTAGGATAACCCCCCCAAAAAAAAAAACAGATGAAGTGCTATAATGTGCTTGTAGATATAAGGCATACTAAGCATGACTGGCAAATAATACGCATTTTCACTTGTTCAGGAAGCAGATGTGACTACTCTGCATCAAGTGTAATACCTGTTGGTTCTGAGACAGAAAGAGAGACAAACAGACAGAGACAGGAAGACAGACACACAGGGAGACAGATAAGCAGAGACACAGCTAGACAGATAGACAGACAAATAGACAGACAGACAGATAGATAGACAAACAGACATATCTATATGTAACAGTGAAAACAAACAAACAGCCAAGGCAGTGCACGATTATCAAGTGTTACTCCACTGTTGCACTGTCAGCAGTGGAGTGACACTCGTCTTACACCATGCTTCAAGGAGTTTCATATACATAGTATACTCCAGCATGTCTAAAACATTGCTGGGACCTATAAATACTTTGTATATATGTCTAGACAATAGTAGGTGACCAAGGCAGGTGAAAATGTTCACCTGTCAGTGTGTTTGTGACTATTTGAGTACTATTTCAGTGTCAGAACAAACATTGGCTATGAAATCACAAGAACTACTACAAATTGTAATTATCAGAACATAAAAATTATATAAATTAAAAAAAAAAAATAGGAAAAAAGGTGTATATCGGCAGCACTTCTGCAAGCAGCAGGACTCCATGTTGCCATCAGGTTAGCGACAAGCGCCGACTTTGTGGCCTTATATCTCTCTAATTACTGACTATAATTTTTTTTTTTTACATTATGTAAAAAAGTCCTCTTCATTTAATTTTTTTTTTTTTTTAATATTCGGAGCGCTGGGCGAGAGAACGTAGATCTACATTTGGACAGTTAAGGGGTTAATCAATTGGTCTGTGGTGCATACACTGAACTTTGTGCAGCTAGTGCCAACAGTCTAGTTAAACAGGTTATCCACTGTAATGCCTGGTCTGGGACTGGGCCATGGGGATGAAATCTAGTATATTATAAATTTTAGTAGGCTCCATTACCTGCTAACTACTATATGCTAACTTCCTGTAGAATCTGAGTCCTGAAATGTGTTTGATCACACAAACTTCCACTTCAAATCAGAGGGGTCTAATTCTTCTAGAAAGATAATATTTGGTGCAAAAATTTCTTTGCACTTTACAGCACATTATATCTGTCTAAAACTCCTCAAACTATACTCCCTGGAGCACAGGCAAAAAAAAAAAAAAAAAAAAAAAAAAAAAAAGATAAATCACAAATTACTCCTGAAAAATACAGTGGTACCTCGGTTAACGATGGTCCTCAAACTCACCCTTTTATGTAAGTTTATTTTTTTAAATGCTTTTGTAAGTGTATTTTTGGGGGTCTAAAAGGACTAGTCTATTTTACATTATTCCTTATGGGGATAAATTAGTTTGGTAATGGCACTTGAACAGCATTCTCGAATGAAAAAATATCGTTAACCGAGGTGCCACTGTATGTTACAAGCAGGAGGCATGGAACTGGTGTGAAATAGCCCCAATGAAAGGTAACAGTGCAGTAAGTGTACTAAGAGATTGAGCATAAATGGCTTATTCTTTCAACCCTTTTCCTTCATATATAAGGGAAGTTACCAACAGACCTCTATCTTCAAAGGAAAACTTGAAAAGTTCCCTTTAGCAGTTCATGATCAGCCAGACTGTGATGCTTACATTGAACTGCATGCTGCTAATAATAATAATCTAACTGATTAGACCATCAAACAGGAGTCCTTGACCAGAATCAGGCAGTGAGGGTAGTGACTCCAGGAACTATCAACAAGTTGATATATTCACAGTAATAATAAAAACTTATTACTGACTGTCCCTATTTGTGAATATTTTCAATATTTTAATTTTCTCAGGGTTTATATTGATCACAAAACACTGGGCTTCATACATAGAGTATCCTGGATAATGTGAGATACAGTGGACCCCCGGAAATTGAACATTCTTCATTCCAGAATGCTGTTCAAGTGCTGTTACCAAACGAATTTATTCCCATAAGGAATGATGTAAATTAGATTAGTCCATTTCAAACCCCCAAAAATACACCTATAAAAGCACTTACAATAATATAAACTTACATAAAAGGGCAAGTCGGGAGTGTTCGATTTCCGAGGGTCCACTGTATAAACAAAGGCTACAGAAACAGCCATCAAGAAACATATAACTTCACAATGAGGCTATCATATAAAATCTAATTACAAAAAATAAATCTGAGTTATATACCAAAACTAAATTTAAATCTTATAACTAAAGTTTTTATGTGAACAGCCAACCAGCAAGAAATGTATAAAGCAATCTGGTCTATAAACAAACCAGGCTATACCACTAAGAGCTTTCCAGAAATTAAATTCCTATAATCCAATCTGCAATATCACATTTGTGGCTATATATGCTAAAATTATAATGGGTAACAAAAAATCTAGGCTAGAATAATATCATACAGTATATTCTGTGTTAATAGAATTTGAAATCAACTTACCAAGGAGCCTAGAGGGGCCATTAAAGTGCCACATCTCACCAGGGCGACCCTTCAGATCAGCTAGATAACCTTCAATGAGTTTTGTGGTCTGGACATCAGCAGAAAGAGCAAGGCAATTCTGGCCAGCATAGGTGGTGAGTGCAGGGTCAGCCCCATAAGCAAGCAGGAGGCGAGCAAGTTCTCCATGCCCATTTTCAACAGCTTCATGAAGTGGCCTCATTCCTTTATAACCCGGAGCATTGACATGAGCACCGTGTGCACACAGTACCTGAAATTTATTTATTTATTCAAATACTTAGTTTCTAAACCAACTTATATTATATTATATTATTGTTTAACAAATCTTTTGAAGAGATTTATAATGATCTTCTGTTTAAAGGTTATGTCCAGTTAGAGTGATGGGTAAGCTATGCTATCAATTTACTATTATATGTAATCTGTATGTTTAAGAGCAGAAGCATAAGACTCACTGTCATCAAACAATTGTCTCTCTACTTTTTGAAAATTACTTGCACCTTACCCCCTAAAAAAGGCCTATATTCATTATAAAAAAGAATTAGCATGAAATGCCATTTTTTTTCACTAAACTCAAATCCGATGTTTTTTCTAGTTACCAATTGCCTTTTTCTTTCAATCTATTTTTAATATGGGCACAGGGAGTATCCATGTCATCCCTTCAGTGGAATTTTTACAATATAAAATTATTATTTTTACAGGATTATGGAGCTTTAAAAGCTGAATATAAACTTGAAAAGGTAAATGAAAAATAAAACAAACTTATTGTATATGACATGCTGAATAATGACAAATTTAAGCTTGGTTTTGGGCCAGACTTTAACCCTTAAACGGTCCAAACATATATATACGTTCTTACCACTACTGCCCCAAACGTATATTTACGTTTTATTTTTCCTGCCTCCAAATTTGGCACGATTGGCCTGAGATGCCTGGTCAGCATAGAATGGGTCTTAGCACTCGGTGTGCGCCATATTAAAAAAATCTGGGACCACTTAGTACCTTGTGGGAGCACCAGTTAAATTGAGAGCCAGCTAGAGCAAACACTGCGGCAAACACCAAGGATTCACTGATGTCATATCATATTAACACTCCCCAGGTGGCCAGCTGGCTGGCCACCTGGATGCCAGCAGCTGGCTTGCCAGCTGGGTACCTGATTGGCTGTCTCTATATCCACCTGTCTGTCTGTATCTATCTGTCTCAGTCTCTATCTCACAGGAACACATACATAAATACAATTATACCTAATGTAAATTACCTAGGATAACTAATAGGTAGTGAGTTGGTAGTCAGCAACCACCCAGGGAGGTACTACCGTCCTGCCAAGTGAGTGTAAAACGATAGCCTGTATTTGTTTTACATGATGGTAGGATTGCTGGTGTCTTTTTTTGTCTTCATAAACATGTAAGATTTCAGGTACGTCTTGCTACTTCTACTTACACTTAGGTCACACTACACATACATGTACACGTTTATGTATACACACTCATCTGAGTTTTCTTTGATTTTATCTTAATAGTTCTTGTTCTTATTGCTTTTCCTTTCATATCCATGGGGAAGTGGAATAAGAATCTTTCCTCCGTAAGCCATGCGTGCCGTAAAAATCAACTAAAATGCCGGGAACAATGGGCTAGTAACCCCTTTTCCTCTATAGCTTACTAAAAAGAAAAAGAAGAAAACCGTCAAAGTGGGATGTTTGAATGTGCGTGGATGTTGTGCGAATGATAAGAAAGAGATGATTGTAGATGTTAAGAATGAAAAGAAGCTGGATGTCCTGGCTTTAAATGAGACAAAGCTGAAGGGGGTAGGAGAGTTTCAGTGGGGAGAAATAAATGGGATTAGGTCAGGGGTTTCAAATAGAGTTAGAGCTAAAGAAGGAGTGGCAATAATGTTGAATAATCAGTTATTGCAGGTAAAGAGGGAATATAAATGTATAAATTCAAGGATTATGTGGAGTAAAATAAAGGTTGGATGTGAAAAGTGGGTTATAGTAAGTGTTTATGCACCTGGAGAAGAGAGAAGTATAGAGGAGAGAGAGAGATTTTGGGAAATGTTGAGTGAGTGTGTGGGGAGTTTTGAACCAAGTGAGAGAGTAATTGTGGTTGGGGATCGTAATGCTAAAGTGGGTAAAAATGTTGTGGAGGGAGTAGTAGGTAAATTTGGGGTGCCAGGGGTAAATGTAAATGGGGAACCATTAATTGAGCTATGTGTAGAAAGAGGTTTGGTAATAAGTAATACATATTTTATGAAAAAGAGGATAAATAAATATACAAGGTATGATATAGCACGTAAAGAAAGTAGTTTGTTGGATTATGTATTGGTGGGTAAAAGGTTGATGGGTAGGCTTCAGGATGTACAAGTTTATAGAGGGGCAACAGATATATCGGATCATTATTTAGTTGTAGCTACAGTTAGAGTAAAAGGTAGATGGGACAAAAAGAAAATGGCAGCAGCAAGTAAGAGAGAGGTAAAAGTGTATAAACTAAGGGAGGAGGAAGTTAGGGTGAGATATAAGCAACTATTGGCAGAAAGGTGGGCTAGTGCAAGTATTATTAGTGGGGGGGTTGAAGAGAGTTGGGATAGTTTTAAAAATGCAGTATTAGAATGTGGGGCAGAAGTTTGTGGCTATAAGAGGGTGGGTGCAGGAGGAAAGAGTGAGTGGTGGAATGAAGAAGTAAAGGGTGTGATAAAAGAGAAAAAGGTAGCTTATGAGAGGTTTTTACAAAACAGAAGTGTTAATAGAAGAGCAGAGTATATGGAGAGTAAAATAAAGGTGAAGAGAGTGGTGAGAGTGCAAAAAAAAGAGCGGATGAAAGAATGGGAGAGGCTCTGTCAAGAAATTTTGCTGAAAACAAGAAAAATTTTTGGAGTGAGATAAACTAGGTAAGAAAGCCTAGGGAACGAATGGATTTGTCAGTTAAAAACAGAGTAGGGGAGTTAGCAGATGGGGAGATGGAGGTATTGGGTAGATGGCGGGAATATTTTGAGGAACTTTTAAATGTCGCTGAAAAAAGGGAGGCTGTAATTTCATGTACTGGTCAGGGAGGTACAACATCGTTTAGGAGTGAAGAAGATCAGGATGTGAATGTGGGGGAGGTGCGTGAGGCATTACGTAGAATGAAAGGGGGTAAAGCAGCTGGAACTGACGGGATCATGACAGAAATGTTAAAAGCAGGGGGGATATAGTGCTGAAGTGGTTGGTATTTTTGTTTAATAAATGTATGAAAGAGGGGAAGGTACCTAGGGATTGGCAGAGAACATGTATAGTTCCTTTATATAAAGGGAAGGGGGATAAAAGAGAGAGTAAAAATGATAGGGGAATAAGTTTACCGAGTATACCAGGTAAAGTGTATGGCAGGGTTATTATTGAAAGAATTAGAAGTAAGACAGAGAGTAGGATTGCAGATGAGCAAGGAGGCTTTAGAGTGGGTAGGGGATGTGAAGATCAAGTGTTTACAGTGAAGCATATATGTGAACAGTATTTAGATAAAGGTAGGGAAGTTTTCATTATGTAAGATGTTTGTCACTGCCTTATCTTATCTTACACTAATGACTCTGGTGACATTTGATGAGGGGTAAGGGTAGTCTTATCTCTTCTTATCAGTCCAGTAATTACAGTGATGACATTTGATGAGCTTACACTGCTTCTGTTTATTTGTTAGGCAAACTTGTCTGTCTGTGTGTCTGTCTTTCTGTCTGCCTGTGTGTCGTCTCCTTTCTGTCTGCTTGTCTCAGAGAGTAGCTCATGAACCAAATGGTATTACTCGGATCACTCATACTCATACATAATCATTGTATCACTATCCCAGACCCCTCCTTTAAAGTGCAAGCATTGTACTTCTCATTTCCAGGACTCAAGTTCAACTAAATCAATTAACTGGTTTCCCTGAATCCCTTCACAAAATATTACCCTGCTCACACTCCAACAGCTCATCAGGTCCCAAAAACCATTCGTCTCCATTCACTCCTATCTAACACGCTCACACATGCTTGCTGGAAGTCCAAGCCCCTCGCCCACAAAACCTCCTTTACCCCCTCCCTCCAACCTTTTCGAGAATGACCCTTACCCCTCCTTCCTTCCCCTACAGATTTATACGCTCTCCAAGTCATTCTACTTTGATCCATTCTCTCTAAATGACCAAACAACCTCAACAACCCCTCTTCAGCCCTCTGACAAATACTTTTAGTAACTCCACACCTCCTCCTAATTTCCACACTCCGAATTCTCTGCATAATATTTACACCACACATTGCCCTTAGACAGGACATCTCCACTGCCTCCAGCCTCCTCCTCACTGCAGCATTTACAACCCAAGCTTCACACCCATATAAGAGTGTTGGTACCACTATACATTTGTACATTCCCTTCTTTGCCTCCATGGATAACGTTTTTTGTCTCCACAGATACCTCAACGCACCACTCACCTTTTTTCCTTCATCAATTCTATGGTTAACCTCATCCTTCATGAACCCATCCACTGACAAGTCAACTCCCAAATATCTGAAAACATTCACTTCTTCCATACTCCCTCTCTCCAATGTGATATCCAATTTTTCTTTATCTAAATCATTTGATACCCTCATCACCTTATTCTTATCTTAATAATAATAATAATAATATAATATTTTTATTTCAATGCATGTTACAAGTGTACATTGTTATTGCTAGTTACAATTATAAAACTGTAATGTAATCTTTGTTCACTTTCAACTTTCTACCTTTACACACACTCCCAAACTCGTCCACTAACCTTTTCAACTTTTCTTTAGAATCTCCTATAAGCACAATATCATCAGCAAAAAGTAATTGTGTCAACTCCCCTTTTGTTCTTGATTCCTCATAATTTAATCCCACTCCTCTCCCCAACACCCTAGCATTTACTTCTTTTACAACCCCATCTATAAATATATTAAACAACCATGGTGACATCACACATCCCTGTCTAAGACCTACTTTTACCGGGAAGTAATCTCTCTCTCTCCTACACACCCTAACCTGAGCCTCACTATCCTCATAAAAACTCTTTACAGCATTCAGTACTTTACTATCTATTCCATACACTTGCAACATCTGCGACATTGCTCCCCTATCCATCCACTCTATCATATGCTTTTCTAAATCCATAAATGCAATGAAAACTTCCCTACCTTTATCTAAATACTGTTCACATACAGTGGACCCCCGAGTTTCGTAAAAACTTCACTCCTGAAGTCTGCTCAAGTGCCATTACCGAACGAATTTACCCCCTTAAGAAAAAATGTCATGTAGGTTAGTCTATTTCAGACCCCCAAAAATACTTTTCCACAAGCACTTACAATATTATACTTACATAAATGTACGATTTCCGGGGTTTACGAAACTCGGGGGTCCACTGTATATGCTTCAATGTAAACACTTGATCTACACATCCCCTACCCATACACACACAACCCGCACATATAAAAGAGAGGAGCTTACGACGACGTTTCGGCCCGACTTGGACCATTTACAAAGTCACACTAACACACAGAGACAGTGGAAGGGTATTTATAGGCAGGCAGACAGGGAAGGGTACAAGAGAGTGGGGTAATGATGGAGTAAGTAGTGGAAGTAGTAGTAGTAGTAGTAATAGTAGTAGAGGAGACAGTCCTATGGGAAGGAGCACTGCAATGAGGCTAGCGGCCCGCAAGGGTGGGACGAGAGGGAAGAAAGGCGAATAAAATGAAGGACAAATACAAGGCAAAAGAAAAGAAAGAAAGGAAAACCCATAGGAGAAAAAAGGAGAAGGGGGAAGAAAAGAAAAGAAAGGGGAAGGAATCAGGTTAAGTCACGGGTGTTCTGAAGTTTAGAGCATTTAACAATGTAATGAGAGAGGAAATCATCAACAGAGACAAAGCCAGGGCTAAGATTCATACAGGGAAAGTTGTGTATAAGGGAGGATTCAACCAGGCGGCGACTATGAAAGTTGGACGTAGGGTAGACAGTTTTAGCAGAAGACCAATCAATAGGATGACTGTGATCTCTGACATGACAGAAAAGAGCATTATTAGTGTCGGCAAGCCTAACACTATTTTTGTGCTCCTTGAGTCTGTCAGAAAGAGATCGGCCAGTTTCTCCGAAGTACTGAAGAGGACAGGAGGAGCAAGAAATAGAGTAGACACCAGGAGAATCTGTGGAGGGAGGGGAAGTATGAACTAGATTAGTGCGAAGTGTTAGTCTGACGAAAGGTAAGTTTGATGTCTAAGGAACGGAGAGAGTTGCTGAGATTAGAGAGACCAGAGATGTAGGGAAGGCAGAGGACTGGAGAGTTTTCAGGAGTAGAGGGTTTAGGAGAGAAGAAAGTCCGTTTAGCACGAGAGAAAGCAGAGTCTATGAAATGGGAAGGGTAGCCCAGGCGGGAAAATGAATTATGAAGAGTGGAAATTTCTGCTTCAAGAAACTGAGGATCACAGATGCGGAGAGCACGGAGAAAGAGGGAGATAAGAACACTCTTCTTGACAGAGGAGGCATGATAAGAGAAGTAATGAATGTACATGCCACTGTCTACCTGGAGTCTACCTGGAGAGAATTCCAGGGGTCAACGCCCCCGCGGCCCGGTCCGTGACCAGGCCTCCTGTTGGACCAGAGCCTGATCAACCAGGCTGTTACTGCTGGCCGCACGCAGTCCAACGTACGAACCACAGCCCGGCTGATCAGGTACCAACTTGAGGTGCCTGTCCAGTGCCTGCTTGAAGACAGCCAGGGGCTTGTTGGTAATCCCCCTGATGTATGCTGGGAGGCAGTTGAACAATCTTGGGCCCCTGACACTTATTGTGTTGTCCCTCAACGTGCTAGTGGCACCCCTGCTCTTCATTGGGGGATGTTACATCGCCTGCCGAGTCTTTTGCTTTTGTAGGGAGTGATTTGTGTGTGCAAGTTTGGTACTAAGCCCTCGAGAATTTTCCATGTGTATATAATAATGTATCTCTCCCGCCTGCGTTCTAGAGAGTACAGGTTTAGGAACTTCAAGCGTTCCCAGTAGTTGAGGTGGTTTATCGCACTTATGCGTGCGGTGAAGGTTCTCTGCACATTTTCAAGGTCAGCAATTTCACCCGCCTTGAAAGGTGCAGTTAGTGTGCAGCAGTATTCCAGCCTAGATAGAACAAGCGATCTATAAAGTGTCAACATGGGCTTAGCATCCCTGGTTTTGAAGGTTCTCATTATCCATCCTGTCATTTTTCGAGCAGATGCAATTGCTACATTGTTATGGTCCTTGAAGGTGAGATCCTCTGCATGATCACTCCCAGGTCTTTGACATTAGTTTT
>WNWK01010901.1:0-32500 GCA_009830355.1 Cherax destructor
TATATATATATATATATATATATACACAGTGGAACCTCTACTTACGAGTTTAATCCAGTCCGTGACTTTGCCTGTATCCCGATTTGCTCGTATGCTGAGTCAATTTTTCTCATTTAAATTAATTGAAATGCAATTAATCCATTCCGGCTCTCAGGAGACACTACATGATACTTCAATATTTCGCTAATATCAACTCTACGGCTTATTTATCTATCACAATTCATCTAATATGACATAATAAACAATATAAATAACATAGAAACCTGATATATACTCTAGAATGAATGAAATATGTCATTACGTATGTGGCTACGTAGTGGTGCCGACGGCGGACGAGAGTTTGTCTGGAGACAGGACAAAATACTCCTTCAATATTTTGCTAATATGAAGTCTACAGCATATTTATCTATCAAAATTCATATAATATGACATAATAAACAATATAAATAACATAGAAACCTGATATATACTCTAGAATGAATAAAATATGTCATTATGTATGTGGCTATGTGCCTACGTAGTGGTGTCGGTGGTGGACGAGAGTTTGTCTGGAGGCAGGACAAAATACTCCTTCAATATTTTGCTAATATCAACTCTACAGCTTATTTATCTATCAAACTTCATCTAATATGACATAATAAACAATATAAATAACATAGAAACCTGATGTATACTCTAGAATGAATAAAATATGTCATTATGTGACAAGACCTTATTTATATCCCCTTTGTTAATACCCATTTTCACTTGTATACCTCGATCATGTCTCCCCACATTCTTCGTCTTACAAGTGAATGTAATTTAAGGGTCTTCAATCTTTCTTCATACTGAAGATTTCTAATGCAATGAATTAATTTAGTCATTCTACGCTGAATGTTTTCTAACGAATTTATATCCATTCTGTAATATGGAGACCAGAAGTGAGTTGTGAATCTAGGTGAGGTCTTACTAATGATGTATAAAGCTGTAATATAACCTCTGGACTTCTGTTGCTTACATTTCTTGATATAAATCCCAGTAATCTGTTTGTCTTATTACATACGCTTAGGCATTGCTGTCTTTGTTTAAGGTTGCTGCTTACCATAACCCCCAAGTCCTTTTCACAATCTGTATGGCTAAGTTCTACATTATTTAACTTATAAGTGCTTGGGTTATGGACACTCCCTAGCTTCAGAACCTTGCATTTATCTACATTGAACTGCATCTGCCACTTTTCTGACCAGGAATTGAGTTTTTCTAAATCCTCCTGAAGTTCCCTGACATCTACGTTTGAATCAATTATCCTACCTATCTTTGTGTCATCAGCGAATTTGCTCATATCACTAGTAATTCCCTCATCAAGGTCATTGATATATATTATAAAGAACAACGGGCCTAAGACTGATCCCTGTGGAACGTCACTTGTTACAGATCCCCACTCGGATTTAACCCCATTTAAGCACACTCTCTGCTTCCTATTGGTGAGCCATGACTCGATCCATGACCGCACTTTTTCCCCAATGCCATGAGCTGCCACTTTCTTTAACAGTCTCTGGTGTGGTACTCTATTAAAAGCCTTACTAAAATCTAAATGAACAATATCGAATTCTTTATCATGATCAACAGCTTCAAAAGCTTTACTGAAGAAGGTTAATAAATTAGATAGGCAGGAATGACCCCTCGTGAATCCATGCTGAGTATCATTAATCAAATTATGCTTATCCGGATGGCTTCTTATAATACGTATCAGCTATACAGTGGACCCTCCATTTTCGTGCTTAATCCGTTCCTGAGGGATGCACTTAAACTGAAACACATGAAAACTGAAACCATTTTCCCGTAAGAAATAATGGAAATATAATTAATCCGTTCCAGAAACCCAGAAGTTTGGAAAAAAATTTGAGGGCCTTAAAGATAGAGTTACATGCACAAATGAATGAACTGAATGTGGCACTTACCTTTATTGAAAACTGATGTTGCTGGATGGAAGAGAGGGAGGAGGGGAGAGGGAAGAGGCCCTAATTTTTGGAAGGGTAATCCCCCTCTATAAGGACTCTAGGTACCAAGTCCTCATCTGGGGTTACTTCCCTTCTTTGTCTTTTAATCCCACTTGGACCAGCTTGAGAGTCACTGCACACCTGTGGCACTAAATATCTGTCCAGAGAGCTCTGTGTCTGGCGTCTCTTTAAAATGTCCCTAAAATGTGATAAGAGATTGTCATTGTACATGTTGCCTAGACAGATTGCAACATCTTTGTCAGGGTGATGTTCCTCTACAAATGAATGCACCCTACTCCACATTGTACAAATCTCCTTAATCTCTGAAGAAGGCACCTTACATCTCTCTTCCTCCTTCATTGAAGCAATTTCCTCAGATCTGTTTTGATGGTGTTGCAACTCAAGCTCTTGCAGCTCTTCAGTGGTTAGATCTTCATTGTGGTCCTCCACCAACTCTTCCACATCCTGGTTACTCACATCCAACCCCATGGAAGTCCCCAATGCCACAATACTTTCCACAACTTCCATAGGGTCCTCAGGGCCAGCCCCAAACCCTTCAAAATCCCTCTCTGGTACACAGTCTGGCCACAACTTTCTCCAAGCATAGTTCAAAGTCCTGGAAATCACTCCCTGCCAAGCTTTATCTATAAGGCCTGTGCAATGGAAGATATTGAAGTGATCCTTCCAGAACTCTTTTAGGGTCAATTCAGAGTCATTGGTCATATTAAAGCACCTTTCAAACATTGCTTTGGTGTACAGTTTTTTGAAGTTTGCAATGACCTGCTGGTCCATGGGCTGGATGAGAGGAGTGGTGTTAGGAGGCAAGAACTTCACTGTTACAAATTTGAAATCCTTAGACATTTTTGTCTTCCAAGTCTTGAGGATGACCAGGAGCATTGTCCATTTCCAGGAGGCACTTAAGTGGCAATTTATTGTCCAATAGATATTTCTTCACACTGGGGCCAAACACTTGATTAAACCATTCCAGGAAAATTTCCCTAGTGACCCAGGCCTTAGCATTAGACTTCCAAAACACACACAATTTACTCTTGTCAACACTGTATTTGTTGAACACTGGGATTTTCTGAGTGATACACCAGTAAAGGCTTCACTTTGAAATTCCCACTAGCGTTACCACACAACATTAGAGTTAGCCTATCTTTCATAGGCGTGTGTCCTCGCATTGTCTTTTCCTCCTGCGTGATGTAGGTCCTCCTTGGCATTTTCTTCCAAAAGAGGCCTGTTTCGTCACAATTAAACACTTGTTGGGGTTTGAAATTTTCAGCCTCTACATATTCTTTAAAGTCATGCACAAATTTTTCAGCCCCTTTTTTATCTGAACTGGCACCCTCACCATGCCTTACAACACTGTGTATGCCACTTCGCTTCTTAAATTTTTAAAACTAGCCTTTGCTAGCCTTAAATTCATCATTATCACTGGTTCCAGGCATTTTCTTGACAAGATCGGTATGCAACTGCCTTGCTTTTTTCACAAATTAATGACTGCACAACACTGTCACCCGCTAGCAGTTTTTGGTTTATCCACAGCAACAACAATTTCTCCACATTTTCTATTGTTTGTGATCTCTGTTTCGTTATTGTATTCACCCCTTTCGCAACATTAGCTTCAGTGATTGCTTTTGTCTTATACACAATGGAACCGATGGTTTTTAGGGCTTTCTTGTATATCCTGGCGAGCTCGGCAGTACATACACCACTATCATATTTTTCTATTATTTCTTTCTTCAGTTCTATGGTGTTCCTCACTTTCTTTACCAAAGAAGTGGCACTAGGAGCTTTCTTTGGGCCCATGGTAGCTTATTTAGTAGTCACACATAATAATCAAGGGCCAAAAACAATGAATTGTTAATAAATGTTTTGTATAAACTCCTGGGGTGATGTTCACTCAAGCGTAAACAATGCTAGACTGCGTGACAATATGCGTGGGTGGCAGCCTATGGCCTTTGTATGTGCACGGCACTGGTGGACAGGTTCCGGACCAAGCACGAAAATGGAGGCAATCGCACGAAAACAGAGGTAAATTTTCCCCGAAAAAACTGCACGAAAACTGAAACACACGAAAACAGAGATACACGAAAATGGAGGGTTGACTGTAATTGACTCTAGCAACTTGCCCACAATTGAGGTGAGGCTTATTGGACGGTAATTTGATGGTAATGATTTGTCCCCTGCTTTAAAAATAGGAATTACATTAGCCATCTTCCACATATCAGACACTACACTGTTTGAAGAGATAAATTAAAAATATTAGTTAATGGTTCACAGAGTTCCATTTTGCATTCTTTAACAACCCTTGAAAAAAGCTCATCAGGACCTGGCGATTTATTTTGTTTCAGTCTGTCTACCTGTTTCATAACCATTTCGCTAGTGACTGTAATATTACATAATTTATCTTCTTCAGGCCCACTATAAAAATTAATTACTGGGATATTGTTAGTGCTTTCCTGAGTGAAAACCGAGAGAAAATAATTATTAAAAATCGAGCACATTTCATTCTCCTTGTCAGTAAGATGCCCAGAGTTGTTTTTAAGGGGACCTATCTTATCTCTAACTTATGTTCTATATATCTGTTGGCCTAGACCCCTACCTTCATTCTGAAATTCAAAAAATTCTGAAATTCAAAACACTGCTGGCCCCAAGGGTTTCGGATAAAGGTATGGGGACTGTAGTGGCAGGCTTCCTTGTGAAGAACATTGTGATGGGCAACTGAGACCATTTCCTCTTCATATCTGCAAACAGTTTTGTAGGGAATTATGCTCCTATCAATGTCGTTCATCACCTTCAAAGCCCTCAACATAAATATGATAGGGCGGCTGGGAATTCCCGAATGTTCGAAGCCCACGAAAGTGGAACTCGCGAATGTGGAGGAAGACCTGTACATATATTATTGTAAGCACGAACAAGTGGTATCTAATCAATAACAAACTGTGGCTAGCCGGGGGATTGAACCCGTGTTGTTTTAGCCTGCTTCGTGGGAAGAGAGCGAAAATTCCAGATTGCAAAGATTCACTTTCACACAGTTCGAAAATGTCTCTAAGTGTCCATTAAATTTGCCCAATATACTGCTTGGGTTCCTACCTCAGAGTCATTCTTGCATGGTTCATGACTCTGCTTGACAATTGCCTCTTCCATTTCTGAGTATGGGTTGTGTTATTTCAACTGGATCTCTAAGGCTCCCACAGCATTCAAAATGTTATAAGATGTATATCTACTCTACATCAGGAGCCCCTGAGGGAAGGGCAGGATCCTGGGTTTCCATCTACTCCAGTTTTGATGTTTTAGCTGATAACTGAACCTGCTCCAGGTCACATGCCCTCACCATAACCAAACCAATGGTGTAACAACTAGTGAGATGATATAAACAAGATTTTATTGGGCACAAATGAGCGCTAAACAAAGAATAGGAGAGGTGTGTATTAGACAAGAAAGAGGTGTAATATTCCAGCCCACTATTCCAGGGTATCTGATGCAGAATTTGTCCTTTAGGATTTAGAACAATTTTATTGCAATATTGATGCATAGATAAATGGATTTTTTAAGAAATTGTAATTAAAGATTCTCTTAAAAACAGAGCAGCATTGTTAAAATAACTGATCATCTTCAGTGTATCATTCTCTTGGAGAAGCCAGTAATAAGAAACTAAGGAAGGGTATGACAAACACTATAAAGTTATTAGTCAGCATTTTCACATCAATTTGCAGTTAAAATTGTGGAAACACTTAATGTGGGACATTTTGCTTAATTAAATTTGATAAAGCATTAAATGATAATGTTTGCCTGAGTAATATTTAGTGAATTTTGAATATTCCAAAATGATTTATTATAATTAAGGTTGTGTGTGTGTGT
This sequence comes from Cherax destructor, assembly GCA_009830355.1. Taxonomy (NCBI): domain Eukaryota; kingdom Metazoa; phylum Arthropoda; class Malacostraca; order Decapoda; family Parastacidae; genus Cherax; species Cherax destructor. Next base: position 5,844 of record WNWK01010901.1, read on the forward strand.
GTGTGTGTGTGTGTGTCTGTCTCTGTCTCTGTCTGTCTGTCTGTCTGTCTGTCTGTCTGTCTGTCTGTCTGTCTGTCTGTCTGTGTCTGTCTGTGTGTTTTATATAATCAAGTATATACTCAAATATTTTTATAAAAAGAATAAATTGGAAATAATTATAAGTCATGCATTTATAGTAGGGAAGCTTTCATTATATATATATATAAGTGAGAGTTTCAGGTAGGTGTTTTAAAACTTAATACTATTTGACCAGTTCTTAGGTGTTGGTTATCCAATGCCACTTTTATATCGTTCTCTGCCTCCCTCTCTTCATTCTTCCCAAGTTGCTCTTCTTCTTTATCTTTGTTTTCCTTGGCCTTGTAACTGTGGTTCATGATCTGGTGTGGCCTCATTACAGGGCGCCATCCTGACGACCATGCTTGCCACTGCGTGCAACTTCTCTAGTAAGTCTGTGGGAATGCTTGTATCACATTTTCCAAGTTTGTACATTTTTATTAATATTACTCCAGTTTTCCTCTTTCTTATCTTTGTTCTTGAACATTTTCATTGCCCTCTTCACCTTTTCCATATTCTGGGTTTACAGGCTGCTGCTGGATCTGCGCTTATGTAGTCATCTGTTCAGTTGATACAAGATTGAACAGATAAGACCAGTTGAATATTAAACCTGTATAATCATAGTTATGCTTGGGTTTATTTTCTAAGTGACTGATGTACAGGATTAATATTCAAGATTGGCTTGTCCTATGTCGTATTTTGTTACATATCACGGTTTGTCTTTAAACTTTACTACTTTTTTAACACGTGTGATGCTTTATTTTGTTCTACTGACCTCTTCTGCTCCGTCTGCGATCTTGGGTGCCTGGTCTACAGCCAACACTTCCCTAACCAACATCCTTACCCTCACCCATTCTCCCTAATTTCTACTGCCTAATGCTAATTTATCATTCTCCTTTTATCATTTTATCTAATCTTTTCTTAATACTTATGATACTGTATCTTATGCTCTTCCTGCATTATGTTTACTTCACATCCTTAACAACTATCTTTAATAACTGTATCAAGACTGATTCACATTTCAAAACACTTATTATTTTATCCTCCACCTTCCTTCCTATATCTCTCTTCCTTCCTACTCCCTATCCTCCTGTTCCTGTCCGAGCCCTTACCGTTGGTTGCCGTGTTGCAGGGTGCGATCCTGACGACAATGCTGGCGACTCGCAACTTCTCCAGTAAGTACGAAGCACAGGGTAAGTGGGCAACCCATCTAGGCGGCAGTGACACCCTACCCATCCCCCAGACTGACTGGCTCTTGCTTCTCCTTCCCCAGTACAGCTCTTAAGCCAAGCCCAGTCCAAGATAGTCCTTGGCATATTTGTCATAAAATTATTAGAATCATAGCACTGTGTTTGGAATGGGATATATAAAAAATGTATAGTTCATTTATATAAACTGACATTATTTCTGCAGTAATTATACGTAGTCAGATTTAAGAATTTACACATGTAGAAGGAACAACGTGATATTACATATAATTTGTTTCTACATTATTGTCATGGACTACATAACTTAATGCTAAACTGGTTAGAAGGAGGAACTGGGGCCAATGGTATGAGCACTCCTTATATCAAATTTTTGCACTCCTTTGGGTCATGATCCTTGTAAAACTATGAATTATCAGTGTATTTACCCTAATAGCTTGTGGTCATTCTACTCGTGGCCTCTACAGTAGAATATAGACAGAAACCCCTATGTTGATGCCTTGAATACAGTGCTAACTCAGGCACAGTGAACAATCTTTCAGATTTGCAATAATGATGCACTAATATGATGGGACATTGCAGAGGCAAGCCTGAAAAAATAGGACAGCATATATTAATATTTTATTCTTATTATATAGAATCTAGCTAATATCTAGTGCAGTCTCTCCAAAAAAAGGTGAGCATGTGATACAAAAGTGTTTATAAAGCAATATAGTATTTTAACTTCAATGGAGATGAGAGATTATTTGCATCATTTGTCAACATCAAAATTTGTACAGAACAAATAAATATAAAAGAAAGTCACATTTCAATGTGTTTCCAAGAGTGTTAAAATATATTTGGTGTAGTCTCCAAGGCAATAAGAAGTGTTATCAGGGATATGTAAGCATAATACACTCATACACTAATAAAAAGAAAGTCTGCTCCATAGTAAGGGCTTGGAGATTGAAAATTGGTATTGCACATTATAGATACTGAGTAAGGATAAGGTGATAGTTGAAAATTTTAAAGTATATAGCTTGTACCACTGGAAAGATCCAGTTACAATGATGTCATGTATCCATGGGATGTGGAGCATGTATCTAGGGCAGAGACAGCAGCTTACAGAGGGAACCTGGCAGAGCGTTTGTCTCACAACCGAAAGGCAATGGAATCTATTTCCGGTCGGGTCGATAGTTGAAAATTTTAAAGTATATAGATTATATTGAGGGGACTGATTGATGTAGTGGATATAGGGTATTAACACTATTCACATGAATGTAAATAGAAAATACAAAGTAATTTTGAGTGAGAGCAGTGAAAGTGATAAAGGAGAAACAAAGTTTGGAGGAGGAATAGAGTAAGTGAATACTATATATGTGAAGGAAATTTCATAAAGTGAAATTTGTGGAGATTTTGAATAAGCAGTTTTCATATGGCACTTCGAGTGTATATTGAAGTTAAAGATTTAATATTCTTAATTTTTTTTGTTATTTATTATAAGAAGTATAACCGACAAATGAATATTTTGCTTATAAGAACTGTCAGCAAAACTAGAGAAAGGCTTAAACACTCGTTAATGCAATTCTTGTAACAAAATGATGCTGAACAGGAAGTAGCGACTCACATCTGTGCCACTAAGATAATATAATGAAGATTGGAAGTTAAATGTGGTAATGTTATCAGTGTGACTACACTGATGTGGAGGTCTTACATAATTTACTACCATATTACAGTGGCATCCTTTCAAATTACTTAACTACAAATTTAAGTGTGACTAACTTCATGGAATACTCTTATTTAAGTGTAGTTCATATAGTCTTGACTGGAATACAAGAAGTTCTCCTTTACTCCATGCACATTTTTAATTACTGCACTGCATTGTGTTGTGTATGTTGTCTGCCATGTTCCACATCATATGGCAAAGAACAAAGAAAACCTAAAATTCTTGTGACAAATTATATATAATGGCTAAAAATCAGTCATTTGACTAGGGGCCTTTTTCTAAAATAAATTAATGTGAATTTTAAATATAAATTCACCAGTAAACAGTGTGTGTGCCATTTCCCTAAATATTATCTGCTGCTTTGAACTTTTAAAGCATCCCATGAAAAAAACAGTGTATACTGTTCTACATTGATTAGATCAGACTTTATTGAATTAATTTTACATTTCTTTTGTTCACAAAAAATTTCCCCAAAATAATTCTGAGATTTCGTAAAGTTCATATAATTATAACAATTAATTATTTACCATACAACATCATGAATTCACATACACTATTTTGTATCCTGCTCTATTTCTAAATTAAATAATTTAATTTAGAATTTTAAAACTCGCCTTCTCTTAAATATTTTATTAAAATAATGTACAGATTTTGATTTAAATTTTTTTTGGCAATAACATTACACATGCATATATATTAAAATATATATACCTCACCCATTGCGATTTTTTTGAGCAATTTTCTTTGTTCATGTGTGTGTGTAGTCATAGTTTAACCAGTTGATTGATGTTGTTGTGTAGATAAAACTGTGTAGTGTAAAACATAAACTTTATGGGTTGTATTTTCAAGTTTGTGTGTATTACTTTAATATTTGTAGCAGTTTCCTAAAGTTCAACCTTTGTAAATAATGGAGTACCAGGTAAAGAAATAATAGATGATACTTGGTATAATATACTCTCATTTAAAGTTTTTATTTTATTTTTTTAAAAGATAATACTTTTCTTAACCTCCCTTAACTTAAAAATTATATCTATACCGTGTTCAGTGTGATATTCCTGCACATGTTTTTTGTGGTATCTCTATGTTATAAAGCTGGTGTACATTTGTACATGGGACTGAATGGTCACATGCACACATGGATGTAAACTTGTACATGGGACTGGATGGTCACATGCACACATGGCTGTAAACTTGTACATGGGACTGGATGGCCACAGGTACATACTGTGAGTCTTGTGAGTTTCTACATGGATCACCTTAGATGAGGAGGCAAACACACTCATGTGAAATGTGTTCATAAGCTTTCATGGTAAACTGTGCACTATATGATCATAGAGGGGGTGAACACACTCAGATGTAAGGTGCTTACAGACCCAATGTTACATTGTGCACTGTATGATCATAGTAGAGGAGGTGAACACACTCATATATAATGTGCTTACAGACCCAATGTTACATTGTGCACTGTATGATCATAGTAGAGGAGGTGAACACACTCAGATGTAAGGTGCTCTTATCTCATGTTAAATTGTGCACTATATGATCATAAAAGAAAAGTTGAACATGTTCAGATGCAAGATGCTTACAGGCTCTCATGTTACATTGTGCACTACATGAACATAGAAGAGGTGAACACACTCAAATGTAAGGTGCTTACAGGCTCCCATGTTACATTGTTCACTATGTGAACATAGAAGAGGAGGTTAACACTCAGATGCAAGGTGCTTACAGGCTCCCATGTTACATTGTGCACTATGATCATAGTTTTTGTTCATTACTCTAACATAAGTTTCTTGGAAGTGCAACCCTTGTTAGTACAGTGCTGACACAGAATTTTTATATAGTTTTAAGTCATTCTGAAAATAATTTATATTAATGAGGAAGTTACATTTATTTACATTCTTTAACTATAGGATTTGTATATTATTTTGTTTTGCTCAAACAGTGTGCAAATTATTGTGGAGGAAAATTTGTCAAGTTAAAAATAAATTCCAGTGAAATTTCTCTTTATATTTTTTATTATATTAGCATAAGCGGATACTTTTAATGGGAACACATAATGACCCTGGTTATTGAGAAGAGTGCTAAGGTGTCGACCATGAGTGAGTGCAAGTGCCACTAACCCAAGGGTATCACTGCAGTCCAGGAAGGAATGCCCACTTTATCTTCAAAATTTGTTGTTTGAATGTATCAGATGTACCAATGGCATTAGCTTTTAGACTTTTATTGCTTTGAAAAATTTGCCATTGAAGTGGTGGCTATGGTTTTATTATTTAAGTGACTTATCATTAATTCATGGTACAGTATTATATGATTTTTTAAAATTGGTGCATTTATAAAAAAGTGATCAAAAGGGAAAAGGATATATAGTTTTGTAAAAATAGAGACTCCAGTCAGTGACTGAGCAGAATTAGTGCAAGTATACAAACAGCAGTTGCAAATATAGGTTGGTATTCAAATAGTATCAAAATATGGTTAAGCTAAGAAAAAAAATACATTGTACAGTGGTTCCTCGGTTTTTGCCGAAAATTCGTTCCAGAATGCTGCTCAAGTGCCATTACCGAACGAATTTACTTCCTTAAGAAATAATGTCACATAGGTTAGTCTATTTCAGACCCCCAAAAATACACTTGCAACAGCATTTACGAAAATACACTTACATAAATGTTCGAGTTTGGAGATGCACGAAAACCGAGGGACCACTGTACTGCCATATTTTGTATTTATTTTTGAGACTAATACATATAAATTTGGCATACAAGCTTTTGACTGCTTGTAATAAAAGATTAGATTTTAGAGTACAGTGGTACCTCGAGTTACGATGGTCCCCAAAATCGCCCTTTAATGTAAGTTTATTTTTTTAAATGCTTTTGTAGGTATATTTTTGGGGGTGTAAAAGGACTAGTCTATTTTACATTATTCCTTATGGGGATAAATTCGTTTGGTAATGGCACTTGAACAGCATTCTCGAACGAAAAAATATCGTAACTCGAGGTACCACTGTATTAACATGCTCTACTTTATATTTGCCTATTATATTCTACTCTTACTATAGATTAGTTGCAATTCTCTACTGTACTATACATGTTTCGGCTAACACAATTAAAAATATAAATAATATTGATACATTATGCTTGTAAAGCCTGTGATAAACCAGTGACTGATTTTGTGGGGTTTTCTACCTCACCAGCCAGGCCTTTGTCCACACTTCCTTGATGTACCTAGTCAACCATTCTGTTGCTGTCAGCAGCTCACTGGCCCACATAGCCATCACAGTCTTGTCATTCAGGACCCTGGTAGTAATCTGGTTTCTTCTTGAACATTTTAACATTTGTTTTGGCAATATTTCTGATTATCTGTTTGTAACAGGTAGAAGAGACTAGAGCAATGGATGCCAACACACTGTTTTTCTTATTTTGCCTATGGAGCCCCAGCTTTTCAGTGAATTTGTTCAATATCTCTCACTCTTGTTGTTATGGTAGTGTGTAGTTATGGGGCCTAAATCTCCATTATCTTCCTGGGATACATACTTAGTGACCTAGATAGAGACTGGAGAGAATGTTTAAGAAAATTGGACTTTCCAATAGAAACCCATGTTATAACTTGAGATGGGAACCTGTACAATAACATTCTATACTTAATTTCTATCAATTTTTCACTGATGAAATTTAATAAAAAAAATGTGTACTCCTGAGAGATGGGTCCATTGTTTAGTAGGGGCACATAATGGGATTAGTACCAAACTTGCTCACGAAAATCACTCCCTATGAAAGCAAAAGACTCGGCAGGAGATGCAACATTTCCCCAATGAAAAGCAGGGGTGCCTCGAGTACACTGAGAGACAACACAATAAGTGTCAGGGGGCCCAAGACTATTCAACTGCCTCCCAGCATACATAAGGGGGATTATCAATAGACTCCTGACTGTCTTCAAGAAGGCACTGGACAGACACCTAAAGTCAGTACCTGACCAGCTGGGCTGTGGTTTGTATGTCAGTTTGCGTGCGGCCAGCAGTAACAGCCTGGTTGATCAGACCCTGATCCACCACGAGGCCTGGTCTCAGACCTAGCCGTGGGGGCATTGATCCCCGAAACCCTCTCCAGGTATACTCCATGTATATGTACTATTATACTGCCCATTATATGAGTGGATAACACAGAATATATGAAAAATTATCAAAATATTTGGAAAAGCAGTCATCATACATCACCTCATGTTTTGTTATTATGTTTAGGTTAATGAGTTGTGATGAAACAGAGATGGGTCCATTGTTTAATAGAAGCATAGCGTTGTTATACCTAACATTTTATGAGTGCATAAAACACATAATATGAAAAAAATAATGAAATGATTGAGAAAAGTAGTCAGGATACATTACTTTGTGTTTTGTTATTATTAGTGTTGCTATGGTCCCTAGGCCATCATGACTTCCTGGGCTGTCACAATCTTTCAGCCCAACAAGTCACAATCCCCTAAGGCATCACAACTGTCTTAGCCAACAATGACAGACACACAAGGTGATGAATCTTCTATTTTTCTCAAAATTTTAATAATTTTTTCATATTTTAGGTACCTCTTAATTTGCATACAGGACAATTTTAACTGATGATAGAAGAGAAGAGATGTAGGAGCAGTGGGAGACAAGAAGGTATATACCATATGTTGTATGACATCCCATTTGTAGAGTTCCTTTCTCACAGAACACAACCAGAATTTGAAAATCCCTGGGCAATAAGCATTTTATATACAGTAAACTCCTGAATAATGTGAGGGGTAAGTTTCTGAAAAATGGAGTGTTACACAAAATTGTGTTAAATGACCTGAAGAACATGTGGGGAAAATGGTGCTATATTCTTGATGCTTCAAGAAAAGCCAAACAAGTTTGTCTTTAGGTCTTGTATATCTAAAAAATTCTAACGTAATTGTAGTTGGATGTAGTGAGGTTTATCTACAAGATGTGTAGGTAGAAAAATTGCAAGAAAGAATTTTTTATGCAGTGTTAACAGTTTATTTCCGGGTTCTTCTGCCTTATCCCTTTGTTATCTTCCTCCCTTTAATGTGGGAATTGATCTCACCTGGCACTACCCTTGTCAGAACCTGGCACTACCCTTGTCAGAACCTGGCACTACCCTTGTCAGAACCTGGCAATACCCTTGTCAGAACCTGGCACTACCCTTGTCAGAACCTGGCACTACCCTTGTGAGATCCTGGCACTACCCTTGTCAGATCCAAAATTTCCTGGACCTGACTGGCTGTTGAAAACTTGTAAAATTATTCATAACACTAGGCCATAATTTTCTCCAGCCTGTATTTAGTTTTGACTGGGGCACTTCATCCCATTCAGCTTTACATTAAGTATTGCATCTGAAATGTTAAATTAATGTCAGAACTCTGGCATTTCATTGTCTACTTTGTTATTCATTGCTGCAGGGAGTTTGTGCATTACCTTCTGTGGTCACATTTATTTTCAATGAAGTCCTGAGAGTTACAAAGATGTGAAGGAGAGAGAGACAATAAAACAGTGTATTTTAGGAAGCCAGGAGAAGGATGATAGGAGGAAGTGTTAATAGTATAATACTTTTGTAGTATTATATATTGCTAGTACATTTATAGCCTCACTGCCTCCTGTGTATGCGCCAGTAGTTCTTTCTCACATCTTGATAGACCTAGAGACAGGTGGACATGTACAGGCTGGGGCTTTGCAAGTAATACCATTGGTGAGAAATCCAGGAATGCGGAGTGACTAGTGATGATAAATGTATAAGCCACCTCTTGTAGTCTTAAGGGGCATCAGATTGAGAAGCAAGCTATACACTATCAGTGGAAAATTGATGGTGCAGCTTATGGTGTTCTCCAGCTGTACACATACACAAAGAATTATATCTTGCCTTACATTGGATGGTATATTAGTCCAACTAGTGTATCTAGTCGGAGAACTTGTTTTTGACTAAATTCAATTTTTATGTAATCATGGTATATGATGGTAACCTCGTATATTTCTGGTAAACTTTCATTAAGAATGAAAAAGTAAAAATAGGCATTAAAGAATATTATCATATTCGTCTCCATCTCCATACATGGACTTTAGAAAATTAAATTCGCTTAACATATTTTTCACTTTATGAACTATTCTTTCTGTCCCTATCTAGGCCATTAAGTGGGAGTTTGACTTTGTTGTTCTGTGAGGTGTGGGACAGTGGGAGCTCCTCCCATGATATACCCTTCCTCACCCACAATTATGCCCACCACTATATTCCCACACTATACCTAGGCATTTGACACTCTAACCTTAACAGTGAAGTCTTGAATTAGATACAATGTGTTAGTGAATAGGAGAGCATGAATGAGAATGAGATGATTAGTGAATAGGAGAGAATGAATGAGAATGAGAGGGAATCCAGTGGCTGCCTGCCCCTACACATCTGTCACTCAATTCCTCCCACAGCAGTGGGGAAGTGGTGAACATATGTAAAGAGTATTGTGTTAGGATACAATGTGAGAGAGAGTGAGGAGAAAAAGAGGAGACAGCCTTGCTGCTGTCCACCCCTTTACATCTGTGTTGAACTGTACTGTATACAGTACATTAATAAAACTATATTTAATATTAATAAAAAAAAATTAATGCTAAATGTAAAAAAATAATTAATACTAAATGTAAAAAATTAATACTGAATGTAAAATATTGGGTAAATATTCATAGTTAAAAAATAAATGAATGAATGTTAAGCTAGAAAGGTATCATCTTGGATGTTGACACAAAAATTAACACTTAATATTGATAAGCCCTTGTATACTATAATGTTTGGAAATAAGGCTAAAAATATTCAGCTAAACATGAAGATAAATAATACACACATTGCAAGACAAGAAGAGGGAAATATTTCAGATATTCATCATGACAGCAAACTAAATGTAACATGAATACCCAGTACATATGTAAAAAAGTTTACAAAACAGTGGGTATTCTTTCCAGAATATGCTACTTACCTTCTACTACTTACACACTGAGCCTGTACCACTCTTTAATATACTCATACCTTACCAGTGGTATAAGAGTTCTACAAGAGCAGATCACCTAAAACCAGTCATAACACAACAAAAGTCTGCCATTTGAATAATCACTCAGTCTGATGCTCATTTCCTATTCAGAGCTCTGCACTACTTAACATATAAAGTATCCACACATACTGCTGTTCATATTACATATACACAACACTCAGTACAAATATTAGCCCTGAGCTGGAGGACTGCAACAGAACACGCAGACATCACAACAGAAATAAATACCTTTTTGATGATCCATGTATATGACTCAACCTGAGTAACCACTCCATGTGAATCAAATAATTTAGAACAACTTAATGAAACACTGTCAAAATTCATCTCGTGGTTTACGTGTAATACTTCATGTAATGATCATGAGCACTGCTGTATAATAACCATAAATTACCTATTATTTAAACTTGATGTTAAACCTCTAGCTTATTTAATCGCTACCTCCACACTGTAGTAAAGACCACCAACTATAACTGAAATCACCTTATTAAATGCAGAAAATATTGTTACACAATATCTAAATTACATGATAGGATTAAATTTAAGTATAGTTCTAACTACTAATTTTAGTCTACCCAAAATACTTCACATAATAAGGGACTTTCCATAGAACATACAAAGGTTATAATGAAACATCTTTATCAGTTCTGCATATAAACTAGCAGTTAACCCATTCATTGTAATATGTATTTTTAAAGAAATGAAGCTTGTTATTGTTATTTTTGTAAACATAATGGCTTGGAAATGCAGTTCCAATTTAATGTGGGTGTACATGAGAAGAAAAGATGCTGAGTTGCCAACACTCAAATTACATTTTTTTTTTTTAGGGACACTTTAAAATTGTTATTGGGGGATCTACCATATAATGGTTCCCATACTTGTAAAACACATGGGGCAGTAGTTTGTTAAATTTGAGGCTAGAGTCTATATAGCATGGGAAGACTATGAGTCAAATTACCAAAGTTACAATGCTGGAAAGTCAGTAGGAAATACTTGCCAATTAGTGGTGTAGTAGAGGTAATATAATACAATACAGTGGACCCACGAGCAACGAGCACCCCGGAAATCGTACAATTATGTAAGTATAATATTGTAAGTGCTTTTGTAAGTGTATTTTTGGGGGTCTGAAATGGACTAACCTACTTGACATTATTTCTTAAGGGAGTAAATTCGTTCGGTAATGGCACTTGAGCAGGCTTCTGGAATGAATTTTGCTCGTTACTCGGGGGTCTACTGTATGTGCCACAACTGCTGGAGGTCAAAAACATTAAGAAGTATGATAAATTAATTATGAAACTAAAAATAAATTCAGTAATACATATGTATAATGTAATATAGTTTGTATCTGTTATATTTAAGTCAGGTACTGACATTAATATCTCAGAGTTGGACTTAATACCTGTTTGTGAACATTAGAATTTTAATAATACTGTACATCTGGAGTTAAATACATTCTATCTAATATAAATATATTTAATGAAAGGTAAAAGTGGTAGGTCATTACCATGATAAGTTAGGTCTCTGCTAATGCCAGTGGTACATTATTTTTAGACAAACAATTACTGTGTGGGTTACTGCTTCATCAATTATTTTCATAATGTCTTTTTTGACACTCAGTATTCAGAAAATCATGACCTGTATAAGAAGCAGTTACCTTCATCTATATATGCTAAGGCTCAAGGGTACTAGATTTAGATGTAATTAAAGTAAACAGTCATTCATGTGTAATTCATCATTGATTTATTATGACCTTAAAATAATACAGAGGTAACTTATAACTTGGATTTCTTTTAATAGCAATACCCATGATCCTTAAGTAATGATACACGTAGTTTTCAAGTTGAAATTATCGGATGTGCCTTGTTGATGCTGCTTATTGCTTAAAAACTATGGTATGTTCGTTCTTTGGCTCTTGGGTGTTCAGAAGAGTTACTGCTTTATTTAGACATGACAGTATGTTCAGAGATGCTAGCATAGGTTTAAAGTATATTCTAGCTCATAATTTTTAATGGATGAAAAAGTATATTTTTTTAGTTGCTGTGGAAATTTGAGAACATGTCAAAAGAGCTCCTTGCAAAATTATTATGAACAAGATAGTGAAGTGAAAACAAAACGTGAAAGAACTTTTTTTGAGTTGTAGAATATAAATTATATACTGTACACTGATAAGAGAACTAAATATGGTACTGTATGGATACTTTCTTTTTAATTTGCAGCTAAAGATGATAAGAATTACAACAGTTACCACAAAATACGATACAAAATACTTAAAAACATTTTGCCAAAAAATTTAGCCAATCCCAAAATTAAATAATAATAACAGTGATAACATGAATATGAATATAAATCCTAATAGTAACACATAAAATATGAATGTCTTAAAATTTCAGCCAGTTGTTGCTGTTATCCAAAAGTTGCAAATGAGGAGTTACAGGATGAGTGGTGGTACAAACCGGCCGTATCCCACCGTTTTGTGTGCAAGGGGCTTGGACATGCAGTGGGCATGTGTGAGCATGTTAGAGAGAAGTGGATGGATGAATGGAAATGAATGGTTTTGGGGACTTTATGAGCTGTTGGAGTGTAAGCAGGGTAATATTTTATGAAAGGATTCAGGGAAACTGGTTAGCCAGACTTGAGTCCTGAAGGTGGGAAGTACAATGTCTGCACTTTATAGGAGGTGTTTGGGATATCTGCTGCTTGGAGTGACATCTGAACTGTCATATCTGCACGCTTCTGCAAAGACAGTGATTATGTGTGAATGATGGTGAGTGTTTCATTTTTGGGTCCACCTGCCATGGTGTGTGTACTCACCTAGTTGTGGTTGCAGAGGTCGAGTCACAGCTCCTGGTCCTTCCTCTTCATTGGTCACTACTAGGTCACTCTTCCTGCTCCATGAGCTTTATCATACCTCTTCTTGAAGCTATGTATGGATCGTACCTCCACTACATCACTTCCCAGACTATTCCACTTCCTGACAACTCTGTGACTGAAGAAATACTTCCTAACAGCCCTGTGATTCATATGAGTTATCTGAGTGTATGAGCGCGTGTGTTTGTTCATTCTTACCTATTTGTGGTTGCAGGGGTCGAGTCATAGCTCCTGGCCCCGCCTCTTCACTGGTTGCTACTAGGTCCACTCTCTCCCTGCTCCATGTATGTGTGTGTATACATTTGCGTGTGCACATGCATGCCTGCTCACCAATGTATAATTTCCTGGGCCTGTGCATGCGTGCTCATGTGTTTATACTCACCTGGAAGAAATCACACTAAAATGTGATTTCAAATATGCAAAAATACCAGAGTGAAAATAGGAAATGAAAGCTGAGCACTTGCATGTGCTGACACACACATCTTCACATATCTTCCTCTGAAGATGTGTGTCAGCACGTGAAAGTGGTCAGGTTTTTTTTTCCTATTTTCAGTTTTATTTTTTTCATGTAATCAGCTATGTGGTTGCAAGGGTTGAGTCACAGCTCCTGGTCCTGCCTCTTTACTGGTCACTACTTAGTTATTCCTGGCCTCAAGAGCTCTATCGTATCTCTTCTTAAAGTTATGTATGGATCTCACCATTGTGTGTGTGTGTGTGCGCGCGCGCACGCGTACGTGCGTGCATGTGTGCATCACTTTACTGTGTTTGAGAGCAAACAGCCTGAAGTTACTGCTAAACCTCTCATCACTTGTTTGCAGTGCTGGGGGAAGATGAGATTAAGTTACAATTGAAAGATACTTATTTTTATGTATTTTTATGTTTCATATTAATATTAATGTTATTACTGTTATTATTCCTTAGTTGGGGAGCTTGGTTAATTTTTAGGGTATTTTTTTTTCTGATATTGTAGGGTGACTGGTGTGAAAATATCATTAACAGTGGTGTTATGTAATTTATACAAGATATAATTGATCTATAACATATATATAAATATTTCTTCCTAGAGGAAATATAAGGTCTGTTTAAAGAATAAATCTGCTAAGAGCAGTTAGTGTTCTTCACTTGGGCTGACAGAAGTCGGACTTGAAGATATATTAGGGTCCCAACTTAGGCACAAGTTGTGTTCTCAGTGTTGCACTTAGCATCAAGTCAATGTAACCCTGAACTTACTATTGCATAGAAAATATTAACACAGGTACAACACTGATTTTGCAGGTCCCTTGGTTTCTTAACCTTGCCACAATTTTTATTTTACTGGCCCAACAGAAGTCGTGTAATAATTCAAGAATACAATTGACCCACTAATTATACACCTCCCATGTTTCTGAAGCACCATGGGCTGCTACAAACTTCAATTAAACAAAAGTATAATTTAAACAATTTATTAATTACTGTACTTACAAAGAATGTTGCAGTAATACCACTCCCAAAGTGGTGAATTTAGAATTTTACTGGAAGTTGAGGTTTGTCATTATCTGTTTTATACTTGACTTTTTCATAATAGATTTGTGATGTTGAATCTGAGATATCTGGGATACTTGAAGTTGAGGTCATAGGAATTTCTGAGGTAGACCTACAGTGGTACCTCGAGTTATGAGCTCAATTCGTTTCAGAAGGCTGTTTGAGTGCCGATACCAAACGAATTTGTTCCCATAAGGAATAATGTAAATTAGATTAATCTGTTTCAGACCCCCAAAATTACACTTACAGAAATACACTTACATAATTGTTCGAGTTGGGAGCTGCTTGTAAGTCTAGGTACAACTGTACTGCTATGACAGTCTTCTTGGCTGTCTTTTTAAGCATTTCATCTAAGTGAAGTTGTTTCCTGTAATTTGACCTTTCCTTGTGTAATTTTTCATGCGTCGGTTAAAAATTCATTAGCTTTTGTTATGTCACAAGGGAACATTGCTCTAGCCCTTTGATTAATTCACCTGAGAATTCAGTTAATTTGTCAGTAGCCATAGTTATTGACAAGTTAATACAGCTATTAACCCCTAAATACAGCTGGAGGTTAATGTTTGATAAATAAGCTAAGAATGACACAAGATCAAGGGATGACCACCAACAGCTTCAACAATATAAGTGAGCACACACTACAAAACGCTATCTGTATCAGCCTCATAATTTTGTCCAGACTAAAAGAGGTCTTGGGCCATTTGTTACTGCAAAGTCATTGTTGTACCTGTAGTGCAAAGGATGGATGTGTTTTCATGTTTGTTGCAGGAAATCGACTTAAATAAAACATTATTTTCTCATTATGTATATTTTTTGGACCAGATTCATAAAGTGTGAATCAACACTAACTTGAGTGTTTGTCAGTGCAGATTAGCATAACTTGAGTGTTTGTCAGTGCAGATTAGCATAACTTGAGTGTTTGTCAGTGCAGATTAGCATAACTTGAGTGTTTGTAAGTGCAGATTAGCATAACTTGAGTGTTTGTAAGTGCAGATTAGCATAACTTAAGTGTTTGTAAGTGCAGATTAGCATAACTTGAGTGTTTGTAAGTGCAGATTAGCATAACTTGAGTGTTTGTAAGTGCAGATTAGCATAACTTGAGTGTTTGTAAGTGCAGATTAGCATAACTTGAGTGTTTGTAAGAGCAGATTAGCATAACTTGAGTGTTTGTAAGTGCAGATTAGCATAACTTGATTATTTGTTAGTGTGAATCAGTGTAGCTTAGGTGTTCATAAGTTGGGGCCCTACTGTATGTTATTTTTTTTTTTTAATAATTTAGAATGAAAATTCTTGAAATACAGTATGTATAGTAAAAAATGTCTTAAGTGAAAGTCATTGCATAAAATTATGACAGTGGGTTAAAATACTTTTGCTCTTTGAAATCAGAAAAAATTATTAATTTTTGTACCATATAAGTTAATACTGTAGTACTGTATATAATATGGTAGTATAGAATTTTAGCAGTATTTGTGTTTACATCTTGGTGTAGGATGGCAATCCTTGGTGTTAGTGTTGCCCATGGTGTTTCTCTTATTGCCTATGGTGTTTCTTTTATTGCCCACGGTGTTTCTCTTATTGCCTACATTGTTTCTTTTACTGCCCATGGTGTTTGTTTTACTGCCCATAATTTCTCTTACTGCCCATGGTGTTTTTCTTACTGACCACGGTATTTCTCTTATTGCCTACAGTGTTTCTTTTACTGTTCATGGTGTTTCTCTCACTGCCCATATTTTCTCTTACTGCCCATGGTGTTTCTCTTACTGCCCATGGTGTTTCTCTTACTGCTCATGGTGTTTCTCTTACTGCTCGTGTTCACATTGTGAATGCTAATGACTTTCTTGTCTCTAACTACTGAAAAGGTGAGAATTTTTAAGATTTTTTTACAGTTTTCTTTTACAGTTTTGTTTCCATTAATCAAATTATTTCTTTGTTATGAATTCTGCATCTAATGAAGAAAATTCTTTAAGAAAATCTATATATAAAGTACTTGCTCATGCACTGTAGTTAGGCAAGGATGTCCTTTATTTTGTCCTTTAAAAGTATATCAATTATAGTGTTATGTATATTGCATATATTATTGTTATTAAATAGCTTAGGTAGTTAATAAAGTATTGTAGGCATAAAAGTTGTGTCATGTCAAGACAAGGAGTATTATCTACAAATGTAATTTTAAGACCATCAGTCACACCAAGTAGTATGACTATATGTCACTGGCAACTTTATAAACATTGGTGATTCACATCTTCCAAAAGACTGACTGGGCTGGGCTGCCACATACATGATTGTCATAATGGACTTGAGCCCTTTAAATGTTGCAGTAAGAAATGTTTGTAATAAAACTCCTTTTTTTCATCATGAATCACAAAATTGTGATGTTCTTCAGTTTACATATATAAATGAATAATAATTATAATTGCTGTATCTTCTTAATTATTTTGTCATTTCCTTTCATTATGTAAAGACTTTGATTATTCAGTCCAGTGGATTCTTCTGCTTATCAATATTTTCTTAATATCAGAGATGAATACTGCTGATCATTCTCAGTGCTTTAGAAATCTGAATCAGTATTCATGAAATCTTATTGCCAGGCTTTCCAGTGGTAATTTAAAGTATAACATTCCTGTTATTTTTATTACTATAGCTTTGTCAGCAAATTCCTAGTCTGACGTGAAATCTAATAATTAATTAGTGAAGCGGCCCCTTGTTTTAACTGTCTACTGTAACTTGATCTGCAACACCAGTCTCTGAAGAGAACTTTCTGTGTGACTCACGTGTATAATGAATATTACAGAGCTACAGTGAAAGGTTACCCATGGCTTCTGTTGCATATCTTGTTACTCCTCACATACTCACAGCTATAAGATGAAACTTAATGCATGATAGATACAGCCACAGTCTGTGGCCATTCTGGCTATCAAGTGCAAGCAAACAGAAACACAGCATATTAGTTATGCATATATAGTTTGTTTATTTCAGCTTTGTATTTTATATATATATGAAAATTTTTATATTCACTAATGTTTTGTGCATTAACTTAAATAATTTCCTCAGATTTTTGCTTCATACAATTTCACCATAAACAAACATAAATAAAGATTTAGTTTGAGAATAAGAGATGTTTAAATAGTAGGTAACCAGAGTGGAGCCAGAGACTTGCTGTTTGTGCTGTAAAGTAGTAAGTCAGTTGCATTACTTAGTGGAGTTGGCCTTCAGAATGATTCTCACAGTGTTTCATTCAAACATTTTCACTCATAAAGAATGATCACTCAGACTTTAATTCTTAAGGACCAACTGAATAAACTGTTACAGATAATTGTCTTTAAGCCAGTGACAATTACTGTTATGAGTAGAGAAATCTACCTCACTTAATGTACAGTTTATACAGGTCATTGAGAAGTAAAGTTTCTCCTATCACTTCCTGTCATATCCACCCGTCCCTCAAGTTGGTTTTGTTATCTATTCTTCATGTGTATAATTCTATATAGCAAGAATAACTAATATTTGTATAAAAAAAGATAAATATGTAGTGTTATTCACATTTCATAATATTACTGTTAATTATATTAAAATAATATTCATGTAAATCCCATTTACTAATTAATCAAATATTTTTCTTTTAATAAGTTTTTAATTATGATCAACATTATTATTTTTATAATTAATCAAGAACTAAATTTAAATAATTCATACAAGTGTTGTACATGTGTATCATATATACTAATTATATAATATATGTATACTGTGTGTGTGTGTGCCATATCACCATCTGGAAAAGACACGGGCTGGGACATGTACCAGTGAATCATTCATTTTAAAGTGTGTATGCGTGTACGTGTGTGAGTGCGTGTGTGAGTTAGTTACCATTTTGTCCTAGGCACATGTCGATTAGACACTAGGCCTGTTGTATGTGTGTGTGTGTGTGTGTGTGTGTGTGTGTAATGAAACACTTCGAAATGTTTCGGCCCCGCCGGGAATTGAACCCGGGCCCTCCGTGCGTGAAGCAAGAGCGCTAGCCACCATGCCATCGGGGTGTGTGTGTGAGTGCGTGTGTGAGTGCATGTGTGTGTGCATGTGTGTGTATGCGTGTGTGTGTGTGCATGTGTGTGTAATTTTATATTTTTCCTTTATGAAAATTCACTGTTATGTATTGTTCTATTTTTATTAGTAATTCCTTTATGCAATATAAATTCACCAAATGCAATTCACAAAAACATGTTGATTATTAGTACTGTATAAAGAATTGTTTATGGACTGACTGTAATACATCTATACCATACAACAAGGGACTTCTATATACATGGATGCATACATACATCCTACCAAACTTCAAATATCCCCACCCCTCCTTCAGAGTGCAGGCACTGTACCTACCACCTCCACCCCTCCTTCAGAGTGCAGGCACTGAACCTACTACCTCCACCCCTCCTTCAGAGTGCAGGTACTGTACCTACCACCTCCACCCCTCCTTCAGAGTGCAGGCACTGTACCTACTACCTCCACCCCTCCTTCAGAGTGCAGGCACTGTACCTACTACCTCCACCCCTCCTTCAGAGTGCAGGCACTGTACCTACCACCTCCACCCCTCCTTTAGAGTGCAGGTACTGTTCCTACCACTTCCACCCCTCCTTCAGAGTGCAGGCACTGTACCTACCTCCCCCACCCCCTTCAGAGTGCAGGCACTGTACCTACCCCTCCACCCTCCTTCAGAGTGCAGGCACTGTACCTACCACCTCCACCCTCCTTCAGAGTGCAGGTACTGTACCTACCACCTCCACCCCTCCTTCAGAGTGCAGGTACTGTACCTACCCCCTCCACCCCTCCTACAGAGTGCTGGCACTGTACCTACCACCCCCCACTCCTGAGTGCAGGTACTGAACCTACCACCTCCACTCCTCCTTCAGAGAGCAGGCACTGTACCTACCACCTCCACCCCTCCTTCAGAGTGCATGTAATGTACCTACCACCTCCACCCCTCCTTCAGAGTGCAGGCACTGTACCTACCACCCCCACCGCTCCATCAGAGTGCAGGCACTGTACCTACCACCTCCACCCCTCCTTCAGAGTGCAGGCACTGTACCTACCACCTCCACCCATCCTTCAGAGTACAGGCACTGTACCAACCACCTCCAGGAATCAAGTCTTGCTAACTGGTTTCCCTGAATCCCTTCACAAAAGGTTACCTTGCTCACACTCCAATAGCTCATTAAGTCCCAAAAAACCATTTGCCTGTCTAATATGCTCACATATGCCTGCTGGATGTCCAAGCCCCTTGCACACAAAATCTTTATCTCCTTCCACCACACACAGTACCTCATATGAGATTAGTGAAGAAGCTGAAAGATCAAGCGTGCACTGGAATGGATCAGGAATACCTCACAGGGAGGCAACAATGGGTCATGGTGCGTGATGAGGTATCACAGTGGGCGCTTGTGACGAGCGGGGTCCTGCAGGGGTCAGTCCTAGGACCAGTGCTATTCTTGGTAATGTATATGTGAATGACATGACGGACGGGATAGACTCAGAAGTGTCTCTGTTCGCAGATAATGTGAAATTAATGAGGAGAATCAAATCAGATGAGGACCAAGCAGGACTTCAAAGATACCTGGACAAGCTGGACATCTGGTCTAGCAACTGGCTTCTCAAATTTAATCCCACCAAATGCAAAGTCATGAAGATCGGGAAGGGCAAAGAAGACCGCTGACAGAGAACAGGCTAGGTGGACAAAGGCTACAAACCTCGGTAAATGAGAAAGACCTTGGGGTGAGCATAACACCAAGCACGTCTCCGGAAGCACACATCAACAAGATAACTGCGGCAGCATATGGGCGACTAGCAAACCTAAGGTTAGCGTTCCGTTACCTTAACAAGGAATCGCTCAAGACACTGTACACCGTGTACGTCAGGCCCATACTAGAGTATGCAGCACCAGTCTGGAACCCACACCTGGTCAAGCACGTCAAGAAATTAGAGAAAGTGCAAAGGTTTGCGACAAGGTTAGTTCCACAGCTCAGGGGACTGTCCTACGAAGAAAGGTTGAGGGAAATAGGACTAACAACACTGGAGGACAGAAGGGTTAGAGGAGACACGATAACGACATACAAAATACTGCGGGGAATCGACAAGGTAGATAGTGAGAGGATGTTCCAGAGAGGGAACACAGAAACAAGGGGGCACAATTGGAAGCTGAAAACTCAGATGAGTCAAAGGGATGTTAGGAAGCATTTCTTCAGCCATAGAGTCGTCAGGAAGTGGAAAAGTCTAGCAAATGATGTAGTGGAGTCAGGAACCATACATAGCTTTAAGACGAGGTATGATAAAGCTCATGGAGCAGGGAGAGAAGAGACCCAGTAGCGGACAGTGAAGAGGTGGGGCCAGGAGCTGAGTCTCGACCCCTGCAACCACAATTAGGTGAGTACAATTAGGTGAGTGTGCACACACACACACACACACACTCACTCACTCACTTACTCCTCCTTCAGAGTGCAGGTACTGTACCTACCACCTCCACCCCTCCTTCAGAGAGCAGGCACTGTACCTACCACCTCCACCCCTCCTTCAGAGTGCAGGTAATGTACCTACCACCTCCACCCCTCCTTCAGAGTGCAGGTAATGTACCTACCACCTCCACCCCTCCTTCAGAGTGCAGGCACTGTACCTACCACCTCCACCCCTCCTTCAGAGTGCAGGCACTGTACCTACACACGAGACAAAGGGAAATAATATAATGGTCAGTGGTGACAAATACCGCTTAGATGCAGAAATAACAAAGATCTGAAAAATGATCTCTAGGTACACAAAATAGGTGGATCATCTTATTGAACAAAAGGAGTATGTAGTAGTTTTAGGAATAATGATATCAGATGACAACTTGTGTAGAGAACACAATCAGGCAATTGCAACAAAGGCCAGGTAAATGGTAGATTGAATTATGAAAACTTTCAAACCAAATGAAATCACAATAATGACAGTACGTTCATAGCTTTTCAAACCATTTTTGGTCTTGTGCGCAATATTGAGCTTACAGCTTCTTTGAAGACAAGAAAGATTCCAAAGCTGGAAAATGTACAGAAATCATTTATTGCCTGCATGGAATTGGCCAAACATCTGAAATATTGGAAATTCGTTAAAGCACTTTGAATGTATTCATTGGAATGGAGAAGAAAGAATACTTGATGATATATGCACACACAAAAACAGTACTTGATGACTAGATCTCCTGTCTGAACATTACTATAACCACTTATTGGAAGGACAGATATTGAAGGAAGTGTATGAAAAACCCAGTGAAAACTTGGTACTACAGTTAGTGAACATTTTATTTTTATATTTATATTTATGGGAAAGCACTTAGCCCATATAACACCTGGGGAATGGAAGGCAGTCATATTTGATCCAAGGGAGGGTTGCACCAATTCTATGCATCAAAAGCCCTTTACCATTAAGGCACTCTTATTTGAAGGAGCACCTGTCCACTTCCTTGGCAAAAGATGTTGTGTTGTTTTCAACTCTGGTCGTGTAGTTTCCTCTGAACTAGCTGCATTTAATTTCCACTTTCACTTGGAAATTCTTTTTATCTGAGTCTTTCTTTTGAGGAGGCCTGGTTCATCACCAAGCACTACTATTTCCCAACATATCACCAGTAGGAGTCTTTCAGGAGAGCCTTCAGGGAATTTCTCTGGTTGCTGTATTCAGGCTTTTGGTGTCACTTTGTAGATGGTAGCTGAATTCCTTTACCAGCAGTTTCCTTCAGGCAAGGCTGTTTACATCTACCAGGTTTACAAGTGTGCTCTGGCAGTCTCTCTGAACCTTCTACTTTTTTCTCTTAAGGATGTTCTAATCACATCATTGGGGTAATGGTTTTGCAGTGTTCTTGCTCTGTAAAATGTTTCTGAGAGCAATTTTTGTAGGTTGTCCTAGACTGTGTCCGATTGGTTGTTCCTCCCCCGTGAATCTTCTTACTGGTAGTAGATCTCCCAGAAGTTGACCTTCCTTCAGGCTGTCACTTACGGTGCTTCACTCCCAACAAATAGAACACAGAGTAGTAGTAAAAAGAGTAAGGTCTGAGGCTGCTGTGCTGAAAAGCTCTGTTCCACAAGGCACAGTACAGTAGAACCTCGGTTTTTGTGATTAATCCATTCAAAAAAGTCTGACGAAAACCGAATCATACGAAAACTGAAGCAATATTTCCCATAAGAAATAATGTAAATCCAATTAATTCATTCCAGACACCCAAAAATATTAACAAAAAATACATTTTATTGAGAATAACTATAGTTTTACATACAGAAAACAATGAGAAATAAATATAAATGACTAATGAAATGGATAAATGAACATTTAACATCACTTTTACCTTTATTGAAGACTCTTGTTGGTGTATGGAAGATGGCAAGGAGGGGAGAGGGAGGAGGAGAGGTTATTGTTTGGAAGGGAAATCCCTGTCCATAAGGAATTCAGGTATCAAGTCCCTATCCGGGGTTACTTCCCTTCTTTGTCTTTTACTGGCACTAGGACCGGCTTGAGAGTCACTGGACCTCTGTCGCACAAAAAATCTGTCCAGAGATGTTTGTTTCTGGTGTCTCTTTAAGATTTATCTAAAATGGGACAAGGCATTGTCATTGAACATGTTGCAGACATGGCTTGCAACAGCTTTGTTAGGGTGATATTTCTCCACAAAACTTTGCAACTCATTCTACTTTGCACACGTTTCCTTAATCACTGAAGAAGGCACATTCTCCCCTCTCTCTTCCTCCTCCTCTGAAGCACTTTCCTCAGCTGCGATTTGTTGCTGTTTCAGTTGAAGGTCTTGCAGCTCTTCAGTGGTTAGCTCTTCCCTGTGGTCGTCTACCAACTCTTCCACATCCTGGCCACTCACATCCAACCCATGGACTTTCCCAAAGACACAATAGATTCCACAACAGGCGTAGGGTCATCAGGGTCAGCCTCAAACCCTTCAAAACCCTTCTCGAGGACACATTCTGGCCACAATTTTCTCCAAGCAGAGTTCATCGTTCTGGAAGTCACTCCCTGCCAAGCCTTATCTATAAGGCTTATGCAATTGAGGATATTGAAGTGATTCCTCGAGAACTCTCTTAGGGTCAATTCAGTGTCCGACATCACTACAAAGCACCTTTGAAACAGTGCTTTGGTGTAGAGAAACAACAAACAAAGGCAGACTGAGTCACGAACGCATGGGATGCTTTGTGTGGGCACTCGATTCTGGGAAATGAGTGGCCGAGTCAAGCGGGCAGGCGGACGAGTTTGGTACAGACCATTTTCATCTGTATGAAAACCGAGCTTATGCACGAAAACTGGGACAAAATTTTGATGAAAAAAGTTGTCGAAAACAAAAACCGAGGTTTGACTGTACTTGCTCCCATCTTGTTCCTCATCCTCATATCTGACATAGACAAAAATGTAAGCCACAGCACTGTGTCTTCCTTTGCAGATGACAGCTGGATTTGCATGACAGTGTCCTCCATTTAAGACACTGCAAGTCTCCAAGCGGACATCAACCAAATCTTTAAATGGGCTGCTGAAAACAAAATGAATTTCAATGATGAGAAATTTCAATTACTCCGATATGGAAAACGTGAGGAAATTAAAACTGGGAAAGTGACAGCTGGGAGGGACTATTCTCAGCTGTCGTATCTGAGCGCCTCTGCAAAGACAGTGATTATGTATGAGTCAAATTAAACTTAAGATTTGTTTTTCAAAAAACTAATGTAAAAGACCTGGGAGTGATAATGTCAGAAGATCTCACTTTCAAAGACCACAACATTGTATCAATCGCATCTGATAGAAAAATAACAGGATGTATAATGAGAACCTTCATAACTAGGGATGCCAAGCCAATGATGACACTCTTCAGGTCACTGGTTCTATCTTGGCTGGAATATTGCTGCACACTAACAGCACCTTTCAAGGCAGGTAAAATTGCTGACCTAGAAAATGTACAGAGAACCTTCACGACACACATAACTGAGATAAAACACCTCACTTATGGGGAACGCTTGAAGTTCCTCAACCTGTACTCCCTAGAATGCAGGCAGAAGAGATGCATGTTTATATACACTTGGAAAATCCTAGAGGGATTGATCAGGCCCTGATCCACCATGAGGCCTGGTCACAGACCAGGCCACGGGGGCGTTGATCCCCGAAACCCTCCCCAGGTATACTCCAGAGGTCACATTGGTTCATGGCTTTCAGGATGGTGAACCCAGTATCACTTAGTTCTGGGAAGAATTTCCTTCTCAAGATGCCTTATTTCACCAGGAATACCCTGAACAGTGGTTGAAGGTATTCCTGATGTTCTGCTCTCTGTCCATCTTGTGCAGTGTTGCATGATTACTTATCTCCGTCTGCAGCTTGACTGAAGGACCTCTGTCTGACTGGACTGCCAACACTCATATGCTCCTGACATGGGTGTGGGTTTTAATATCTACTGTTCTATATCAGTACCTATGAAGCAGGGGTTTGGCAGGCTCACTGTCCTTGATGGTCGGACACATGTCTCTTGTACTCATTCTTAATGATATGCAGCCCATCATACTCTTGTGGTGTGATAAAGCCAATGTGTTCTATTGAGTTTCTCTTAAGGTTGTAGGTGCTCTTGTCTAGTTAATCACCTCATTTGCATCTGGCATCAGTGGTCTGTGATGCTCCTATATACTTCCGCTCTCCTACACAGCTTTTTAGTTGTCATTTAAGTATTTCTCGCAGTGTCTGGTTGAGTATTCATTTGTCTTCTTGCTGAAGGTGTATGTCTACCAGTAAATACCATTTAAATGGTATTCACTGGGACTGTGGTTGAGGTTCACACCCTCTCTGGGTGTCCACCAGTACAATCAATCAACTTTCTAAAACAAGCAGTTGAATGCCTTGCTTCTTCCTGTATTGGCTTTCCCTCTTCTCTGGTCATGGAAAGGTGTTCCTTCATGTCTAGTTCTTCCCTTGTCTTTGGTCGTGGAAGAGTGCTCCTTCATGTCTAGTTCTTCCCTTGTCTTTGGTCAGGGAAGAGTGCTAATTCCTGTCTAGTCCTTCCCTCGAATTTGGTCAGGGATGAGTGCTTCTTCCTGTCTAGTTGTTCCCTTGTCTTTGGTCAGGAAAGAGTGCTAATACCTGTCTAGTCCTTCCATTGAATTTGGTCAGGGAAGAGTGCTTCTTCCTGTCTAGTTGTTCCCTTGTCTTTGGTCAGGAAAAGTTGCTTCTTTCTGCATAAACATTTCAAGCACCCTCACCTCTTTGGTCTGTTGAGATGATGCTTTCCTCTGGCCAGATAAATATCTGGGATTTGTCATAGATGGGTAATTCATGGGTGCCTGAAGACAGGTAGGCCTGTAGTTTGTAATTACATATGTGGGCTTGCCTACTGTCAATTGATTGTCCTGGTGTCTGGTATGCATCCAGTGGCAGAGATTTCTGACCTCACATCATATTGTTATTGCTGACCTAATACATTCTGGTATGGGCTTTGCTTAGTGCCAAGTACAGAGATCCTATAATGCACCTTTCTGGCATGACTTTCTGTGTCCAACAAGTCACACTTTTTAATGGTCAAGTTTGGCCTGAATCATCCCACATGGATTTAGTCTCTAATATAAGGAAGAACACTGCAGGAGGCCCATACTAGGCAGGTCTTTCATTAACCCAAACCCACTAACAAAAATACTTGCTCAACTAGCCGGAGATGGACACTTTTTCACACACAATTGCCTTTCTGTATCTGGGTGCTGCTGGAACAATTTTATTTATGCCTCCAAGGTCTCTGTGCAGAATGAAACAAGAGATATTTCTGCCCCTGGGGCCCAGGAGACTCATGATAGCTGTCACCTCCCACAGCAGTTATGTTGCAATGGCCAACTGCATATCTAAATATACACGAGGTTTTAAGTGGCACTACACACTACAACAAATAAGTAACAGGGATCAAGCACAGGTAAAAACTGAGCAGAAAAACACATGGTAGATACAATACTGTGTATATTAATTGAGACATTGATGAAATAAGACATTTGAAAAATTAATGTTTATTTGAAAAATACACGACAGTGATATGACAGATAATTGATTTCATAAGAGATATGACTACCCTTTGCTTTTATAAGCATTGCTACATACTTTGACATAGTACAATGGTACCTCGGTTAACGATGGTCCCCAAACTCGCCCTTTTATGTAAGTTTATTTTTTTAAATGCTTTTGTAAGTGTATTTTTTGGGGCCTAAAAGGACTAGTCTATTTTACATTAT
>WNWK01010901.1:40000-67615 GCA_009830355.1 Cherax destructor
AAGAATTTAAAAAAAAAAATTATTTTTTCTTATAAAATGATAGAGAATCATTTCCCTATGGTAATGACACCAAAAGTACAAAATTTGATGGAAAACTTATGGAATTACACTCTCGCGAAGTTAGCAGTCTCAGCGATATATACTCATTGGCGATTTCGCCCACTTTGAGCCCTATTTTCGGCCAATTCCATTGTTCCAGTCAACTAAACTCATAGCTATTTCGCTAGAACTCCATTTGTTCTATTGATTGAGTACAAGAAACCACCCATTTACCGATATCAACTGCCCAAAAAAGTGGTCAGAAATTGACAATTTGGCCAATTTCACACAAATTTCAAAAGATGCCAATTTCAAAATAAGGTCCAGAATAAACAATTCAGACATTCCTGGCACTAAAATAACACTTTCTCTGTTCATTAGTCATGTCTCTAGCCCCCTCTTATATTACTCTTGCTTTCCATTTTGAATTTTTATTCACACAAAAAATAGATTTACTGTTATGGAGACTACTGCATTATTTTAATAATTGTATAAATAATGTCAGCTCATTTGTGACTGCGTATTAGACTGGCTAGTTGGACACGTATTGGATGGTGATGTCATTTGTTTACGCTTGAACATCGGCAAAAATCGAACATTTCTGCTACTTTGAGCACAATTTCAAGGTACTTTTCATCATGAAAATAATCAAAATCATCTCAATTTCTGTAATATATCTTTCATTCTATCAAATGAGACCAAGAAAACGAAAATACAACCATAAATACCCTATGATAATACATCTCAAAGTCGGCGTTTTAAACTAAAAACACGGTCAGTTTTTTTTTTCTCATTATGCACTGCGTGCAGCAAGATTTTTTTTATACTGAGCACACTGACCATGCAGACCTATTCTCTCACATGTAGGTCTACTAACTTTCTCCCACTAGATTTGAAGCCACTGGAATTTTGGCATAATTCTACAACACCAACACTGACTTGCAAGCCATAGTACTATGGCACCAACAGTGAAAGGGTTAAAATGGCATTCTGCATTCGGTTCTACCATTACAGCTAGGAGGGTATGGAGTTGTGAACAAGGGTTTAAGTCCAGCAGGTTGGTATACCTGATCAATGAGGTCAGAAGTGAACTGTGGCCCTTTATCAGTCCGTATCTATCTAGGGATTCCATCTCTAGAAAATATAGACAGCAAGGCTTCTGCAACATCAGTAGAAGTTATGGACTTCAAAGGTGCAGTTTAAGGAAAGCTAGAAGCATAATCAATTAATGTTAAATACAGTGGACCCCGGCTAACGAACACCCCGGAAATCGTACAATTATGTAAGTATAATATTGTAAGTGCTCATGGAAGTGTATTTTTGGGGGTCTGAAATAGACTAACCTATGTGACATTATTTCTTAACCCTTTCGGGGTTCTGGTCGTACAAGTACATTTTACGCACTGTAGTTATTGACGTACTAGTACGCCTAAATTCTAGCGCCCTCAAATCAAGCAGAAACAGGCTGTTAGGCCTAGATGTGATAGAATGGGTCTGTGCGGTCAGTGTGCGCAGTATAAAAAAATTCCTACACCACACAGTGCATAATGAGGAAAAAAAAACTGACCGTGTTTTTGGTTTAAAACAGCGACTTTGCAGTCTATTTTCGTATGGTATTTATGCTTGTTTTCTCGTTTTCTTAGTCTCATTTTATAGAATAGATGATATATTACAGAAATAGAGATAATTCTGACCTTGAAACTGAGCGCAAAGTAGTGAAAATGCTCTATTTTGGCCGATGTTCAAGAGTAAACAAATCACATCATGCGTCCAATACACACCAACTGGAGAGTCTAATATTCTTGCACAAGTGCGCTGATATTATTTATACCATTTTTACAATGATGCAGTTGTATACATAACAGTAAATCTTCTATTTTTTGTGAGAATAAAAATTCAAAATGGAAAGCAAAAGTAATGTAAGAGGGGCCTGGAGACGTGACTAATGAACAGAGAAGATGTTATTTTAGTGCCAGGAATGTCTGCCTTGTTTATTATGGACCCTATTTTGAAATTGGCATCGTTTGAAATTTGTGTGAAATTGGCCAAATTGCCATTTTCTGACCACTATTTTGGGTAGTTGAAATTGGTAAATAGGCAGTTTCTTGTACTCAATCGATAGAAGAAATGGAGTTCTAGCGAAATAGCTATAATTTTAGTAGACTGAAACATTGGAATTGGCCGAAAATAGGGCTCAAAGTGGGCGAAATCGCCGATACGTAAATGTCATGGATACCACTAACTTCGCGAAAGCATAATTCCGTTAGTTTTCGATCAAATTTCATAATTTTTGTGGCGTTATGATCGGAAAAAGATTCTCTATCATTTCATGAGAAAAAATAATTTTTTTTTTGTTTGAAATTTTTGGACCCTGAGAACGAGTTTCAGAGAGACCCCTTGGACCCCCAAAGGGTTAAGGAAGTAATTTCGTTCGGTAATGGCACTTGAGCAGGCTTCTGGAATGAATTTTGTTCGTTAGCCGGGGGTTCACTGTATATCTGTGGCCACCACCAGATAAACAATGAGACGGAGGACCCACAATATCTAGTCACTCATTCAAAGGAGACTGAAAAAGTTATCATCTTTATCGTGGAAACTCTTCTTGTGTACCTGCATACGTTACATGACTTTTAATAGTCTCAAATATCTGAAGTCATCAAATTTATAGTGTTTTTCTGTGAGAAAGATGTCCACACACTGGGAAATCATTGGATATTTTAATTAAGAACCATCATCTGACAAAAAGAAAAAAATATATATTAAAGAGGGCAATTTTCTGTGTGTAATAAGACCCAAAAATTTTTTTAGGATCACTACTTACTGAGTTATAAGACTGTGAAGTTGGCACTGGATGCTCACCTGACGGTAACGTCGAGTCCTGCTGCTTGCAGAAATGTTGCTGATATACCTTTTTTTTCATTTTAATTTATATAATTTTTATGTTCTGATAATTACAATTTTTAATAGTTCTTGTGATTTCATAGCCAATCTTTGTTCTGACACTAATACAGTGGTACCTCGGTTAACGATATTTTTTCGTTCCAGAATGCTGTTCAAGTGCCATTACCAAACGAATTTATCCCCATAAGGAATAATGTAAAATAGTCTAGTCCTTTTAGACCCCCAAAAATACACTTACAAAAGCATTTAAAAAAATAAACTTACATAAAAGGGCGAGTTTGGGGACCATCGTTAACCGAGGTACCACTGTATTAGGTACTGATAGTACAGTGGACCCCAGATTAAGTAGGCGTCGGATTACGTAAAATTCAGAATAAGTTACCTTTTTCCTAAAAATATTGGTTCGGTATAAGTTGATCCGCTCAGAATAAGTAATTCGTCCTGGACGCGTACGCATGGCCCGGACGACCCAATACTCCATCCAGAGTCAGTGTGCCATTGTTTACCAGCGAGTGACCGCCACCCACGAATTCATACCATACATTTTGTCATTATTCCATTGTTTTTAGTGCTTACAACTGCTAAATAAGCCACAATGGGCCCAAAGAAAGCTCCTAGTGCCAGCCCTTTGGTAAAGGGCTGAGAGGGGAGAATGTGTCTTCTTAAGTAATTCAGTGATTCTACGATATGTTATGATACTAAAGCAGCAGGAGTTGATAAAGGCTATAGTGCCAGCCAGCGATAAAGTGTAGCATTAACAGTGTAGCAAGTAAGTTAAGCCATTAATCGATAGAAAAATGACGACATAAAACTTAACTCCTCCATTGTTGTTTGAGGTATAGGGTGACTGACAACACTGCCATCTGCTGCTGCTGCCCACCACCACCACTATATGTATGGCTTATGGTCAGTGGCCCTTATACACCCAACAACAAACAACACAACACCAGTCCTCACATTCATAATGACATATTTTATTCATTCTAGAGTATATGTTATGTTTCTATGTTATTAATATTGTTTATTATGTCATATTAGATGAATTGTGACAGATAAATAAGCCATAAAGTTGATATTAGTGTCATAATGAAGGACTATCTTGTCCTGTCCCCAAACACACACCCCTGTCACCGGCACAATTCCAAACATCTGCCAGAAACAGAACTCTCTGGAACACCTTTTTGAGCGACAGGGGTCCAGTGACTCTCAAACTGGTCCTAGTGCTATTAAAAAACAAAGAAGGGAAGTAACCCTGGAAAAGAACTTGGTACCTGAAGTCTTAATGGAAGGGGATTGCCCTTCCAAACACTTGCAACTCCTCCTTCCTCTCCCCTCCTTCCGTCTTCCACACATCAACAACTCTTCAATAAAGGTAAGTGTCAAATTATTACTGTTTTATACTTCATGTCTCATTGTTTTCTGTGTAATTTAATGTAAAAACAAAATTTACAGTATTTTACTACTTTTGGGTGTCTGAAACGGATTAATTGAATTTCCATTACATATTTCTTATGGGGAAAATAGATTTGGATTAAGTAATATTCGGTTTAAGTAGCGCCCTCTGGAACGGATTAATTACATAATCCGGGGGTCCACTGTACTCAAATAGTCACAAACACACTGACAGGTAGGTGAACATTTTCACCTGCCTTGGTCATTTACTATAATCTAGGTAGGGGGAGCCCAAAAGAAGAAACACTTTAACCATCATTCACTGTCTTGCCAGAGGCATGTCAACATTACAGTTCAGATACCCCTCCAAAACTGCAATATCCCCACCCCCTTCTTCAGAGTGCAGGTACTGTACTTCCCATCTCCAGGACTCATGTCTGATTGTTTCCCTGAATCCTTTCAGAAAATATATACCATACCTAAATTTATTATTTTAACACACTGGCCGTCCACTACTGAGGTAGGGTGACTCAAAAAAAGAAACAATTTCACTATCATTTACTCTATCACTGTCTTGCCAGAGGTGTGCAAATGCTACAGTTTAGATGCCGCTCCATACTGCAGGTACTGTACTTTCCACCTCCAGCACTCAAGTCCGGCTAACCAGTTTTTTTCCTGAATCTCTTCACAAAATATTACTTCCAAAATATTACCTCCAACAGCTCATCAGGTCCAAAAAACAATTTGCCTCCACTCATCTCTAACATGGTCATTCATGCCTGCTGGATGTCCAAGCCCCTTGCACATAAAATCCCCTCTACTCCTCCATCCTATCCTATGGGACTTCTGGACATTTGGCCGGTGGACACTTCGCCGATGGATATTTCACCGAAGGACATTTTGCTGAATGGACTTATGGCCGAACTGGCATTCATCACCTAACCTAATTATCCGTTCAGTCTATTGTTCGTTCGACCAAATGGCTGTCAGCGCAATGTCTGTTCAGTCAGTTGTCCTTCGGTCAAATGTCTATTTTCCAAATGTCCACTGGTCATATGTCCAGCAACGTCCTATGGCCACCCCTACACTGTCATCCCTCCATTACAGATTTATAGACCCTCTAAGTCATCCTATGTTGCTCCTTCCTCTCTAAATGTCCAAACTGCCACCACAAACCTTCCGCAGCAGGTCTCCAAGGTAAGCAGCCTCTGGACGATGGATTAATGTAGATAAGGGAAGTCGACAAGTTAGATCCTACTTATGATATTAGATATGTTTAAAGATGTTTTAGCACTTCATATGGAAATGCTCTGCCTGACATTGGTCCATTTAAAATATATTGGTGAAACAATTGTTTTTTATTCTATTTTTTTTACTACTTGGGTCTTCTAACACTATGTACATGGAATACCTACAAATACAGTCCTTTCAGGGTATCATACTCCTCAAAACAAGGAAATAAGTCATTCTGTTTGACTATACTGGGTTATTTTATTTAATGTTGCAGTTTTATAACTGTAGTGTAGGCATGCCTCTGGCAAGATAGTGATAGAGTAAATGATGATGAAAGTTTTTCTTTTTCGAGCCACCCTGCCTTGGTGGGAAAAGGTCGATGTGTTAATAAAAAAAAATAAAAAAAAAATTTCTTCTTATTTTTTAGTAATTTACACAGAAGAATGGGTTACAAACTCGTACACCTGGCATCATAGTCAGCTTTTATTCCTTTCACTGTCGGTTCTGTACTATTATGGCTTGAAAGCCAGTGTCGGTCCCATAATACACTGATGCTGCCAATTAGTGATAATTTGTTTGCCAAATTCAACATGCCATAAAATCATAATTTTTTTATCAAATTCTACTAATTTTAATTTTATTCAATTCATAAAAATGTACTCTTTCATTCAATTTATAATTTTTTTTTCAAACTCTTCCAGCACAGCGCTCACAGATTTTTTTCTGGATATGCCACAGTTTAGGGGCTTAAATTTGATAAGCATTAGGGAAAACACATGACCAATGAAAAGTTACTCTGAAGCCTTTGTTAGACCACCATTCCCTTGTATATACAGTGGTACCTCGACTTACGATGGTCCCCAAACACACCCTTTTATGTAAGTTTATTTTTTTAAATGCTTTTGTAAGTGTAATTTTGGGGGTCTAAACGGACTAGTCTATTTTACATCATTTCTTAAGGAGATAAATTCGTTTGGTAATGGCACTTGAACAGCATTCTGGAATGAAAAAATATCGTAAGTCGAGGTACCACTGTATTTGATAAATTTAACCCTTTCGGGGTCGGTCCTGTTGTATCACGGCGTTGAAGACAGTGATGGTCCCATAATACAATGCCAAAATTCTAGCGGCTTTAAATCTTGCGAGAGAAAGCTGGTAGGCCTACATGTGAGAGAATGTGTTTGTGTGGTCAGTGTGCGCAGTATAAAAAAAAAATCCTGCAGCACGCAGTGCATAATGCAAAAAAAACTGCGACCATGTTTTTTGGTTAAAAACAGCAACTTTGCGGTGTATTTTTGTATGGTATTTATGGTTGTATTCTCGTTTTCTTTGTTTGAATGGTTTACATTCAAACAAAGTAGCGGAAATGTTCGAATTTTGCCGATGTTCAAGAGTAAACAAATGACATCATGCATCCAATACACATCAACTGGCCAGTCTAATATGCTTTCACAAATATGCTGAGATTATTTATACAATTATGCAGTAGTCTGAATAACAGTAAACCTTCTATTTTTTTGTGCGAATAAAAATTCAAAATGAAAAGCAAGCGTAATATAAGAGGGGCCTGGAGATGTGACTAATGAACAGAGGAAAGGTTATTTTAGTGCCAGGAATGTCTGCATTATTTATTCTGGACCCTATTTTGAAATTGTCCTTTCTTGAATTTTGTGTGAAATTGGCCAAATTAGTAATTTTTGATAACTTTATTGGGTGGTTGAAATAGGTAAATTGGCAGTTTCTTGTACTCAGTTGATCGAATAAAAGTAGTTCTAGTGAAATAGTTATGAGTTTGGTGGACTGGAACAATGGAATTGGGTCAAAATAGGACTCAAAGTGGGCAAAATTGCCGATGTGTATATATTGCCTAGACCGCTAACTTTGTGAGAGTGTAATTCCATAAGTTTTTCAACAAATATCATGCTTTTCATTTCATTACCTTTGGAAAAAGATTCTCTATCATTTCATAAGAATTTTTTTTTTTTAAGTTCGACCCTGTGAGCAAGTTTGCGAGCAGGGGTCATGACCCTCAAAGGGTTAAATTGACACAAAATACAGTTTGGGAAAAGCACTTGTATAGCCACAGAGTAAGCAAAGTTATCAGTTTGGGTAGCTTGTAAAAACCAAGATGTGATAAACTGTGAGATGGTTGAGTTATTGAGGAACTTGCTTGGTGTAGGCTACTGTGCTGGCTTCACTCTTTCATATTTGTGCACACCTCACATGTTCCAATATATAAGGGTTTACCCTCAACTAGTTTACCAATGCGTAGGGCCTCGCTTTACAGTGTTCTACTAATACAGACATTTCAAATTATGACTAAAACTCGCTATACGGCTCCCCCCACCTTACTTTCTAATATGGTCATTGCGCCCCACCAGTTTTATTTACATTCACTGTGAGCTCCGTAAGCACCGCGTCTCTCCATTATGTCTGGAAACTTTTCAAAATTTCAAGTGTTTTAAAGTTACTGTATTTCATGTTTTATATATACTCTGATAATTATACTTATGTATACTTGTGCCTAAATAAACACTAAATAAACACACTATGTTGACATTCAGTTACACATTAAAATCACTAAGAATGTCTTATTAGTCTTGAGGACACCATATTAACCCTTTGACTGTTTCGGTCGTATATATACATCTTACGAGCCACTGTTTCGGACGTATCAATACGCCTAAATTCTAGCGGCTTCAAATCAAACGGGAGAAAGCTGGTAGGCCCACATATGAGAGAATGGGTCTGTGTGGTCAGTGTGCGCAGTATAAAAAATCCTGCAGCACGCAGTATGTAATGAGAGAAAAAAAAACTCCGACCATTTTTTTGGATTAAAATGCCGACTTTGAGGTGTATTTTCGTATAGTATTTATGGATGTATTCTCATTTTTATGGTCTCATTTGATAGAATGGACAACATACTACAGAAATAAAGATGATTTTGATTAGTTTTATGATGAAAACGACCTTGAAATTGAGCTCAAAGTAGGAGAAATGTTCGATTTTTGCAAATGTTCAAGAGTAAACAAATCCCGCTACGCGTCCAATACACATCAGTTGGCGAGTTTAATATTCTTTCACAAGTGCACTTATATTATTTATACCATTTTTACAATAATGCAATAGTCTGCATAACGGTAAATCTTCTATTTTTTATGTGAATAAAAAATCAAAATAGAAACCAAAAGTAATATAAGAGGGGCCTAAAGACGTGACTAATGAACAGATAACATCTTATTTTAGTGCCAGGAATGTCTGCATTGTTTATTCTGGACCCTATTTTGAAATTGACAACTTTTTTATTTTGCATGAAATTGGTCAAATTGCCAATTTCTGATCACTTTATTGGGTAGTTGAAATGGATAAATTGGTGGTTTCTTGTACTCAATCGATAGAACAAATGGAGTTCTAAAGAAATATCTATGAGTTTGGTCAACTGGAACAATGGAATTTACCGAAAATAGGGCTCAAAGTCGGCGAAATTGCCGATGCCTATATATTGCTGAGATCACTAACTTCGCGAGAGCGTAATTCCGTGAGTTTTCAATCAAATTTCAAACTTTTGGTGTCTTTACCATCGGGAAACGATTCTCTATCATTTCATAAGAAAAAATAATTTATTTATTTTTTTTATATTTTGCGACAACAGGAGAGCACTCAGGATTGAGGGTTGCGACAGTCAAAGGGTTAATAATGATAATAATAATAATCTGCAATAATAATCTCTCTTGACGTGCATTGAATGTCATATACGTATTACATTAATACAGTAGACCGTCATTTAGCACGACTTTATTTGGCATGATTTGGGTATAGCACAATTGAAGAATTGTGGCACAATTTTATGTGACACGCCGTAAAATTAATTTAACACGGTTCAGTTTGCGGGAAGGAAAAAAAAATCCATTTTCCTAAGCGGCTGCCTTGTTGTGAATCAGCAAGAGAGACCACCCGCCGTACCCAGCCACCCCCTGACACCACCCCACCATCCTAGCATTCGTAGTTCATACGTGTCCAGTCCAACTTCTCTGCTACAAGCTTGTGATTGTGAATTGTGTTTTGATCTTTTAATTACTATATCTTGTATCTGCCAAGCAATCATGACACCCAGTAGGCATACCAGTGTTGCTCAAAGTGGCAAGTAAAGGTATAAGCATTTAAGTCTTAGAATTAACAAAGAACAAAAGATATTAGACAAGACATAACCTGTGGCCGTAATGAAGTGTTTCTTTGTACACAAAAAGAGGTAAATATAAGTTTGTGTGACTGACTGACTGACTGACTGACTGACTGACTGACTGACTGACTGAATGAATGAATGACTTACTGACTGACTTACTGACTGACTTACTGACTTGACTGACTTACTGAATGACAGACTACCTTAATGAATGGCTTGACTGACTTACTGAATGACTTGACTGACTTACTGAATGACTTGACTGACTTACTGAATGACTTGACTGACTTATTGAATGGCTTGACTGACTTACTGAATGGCTTGACGGACTTACTGAATGGCTTGACTGACTTACTGAATGGCTTGACTGACTTACTGAATCACTTGACTGACTTACTGAATGGCTTGACTGACTTACTGAATCACTTGACTGACTTACTGAATCACTTGACTGACTTATTGAATGACTTAAAGTTAGACACTCAGTACACCCATCGACTTCAGTACCAGAACCTCTACCATCCACCTCAGCCCAGTAGGGCCACAGCATAACTCTCCACTTCATACTCATCCACAAACACCAGCACCCACAATTTAAGGTAAGAAATACTATTATTTCTGTTACATTTGTAGTCTTAAGCAGTAAAAACAACATAATACATCACGATAATGAACTACAATTACATATTCACTTTTACTTTTGTAAGATATGTTGGTCTAAAAAAGTGGTTTGGCTTTTTGGAGGCTCCCAGAAACGTAACCCTATTTTTCCCATAAGTTCTTCAGTTCATCTAACACGATTTTACCTAACACGGCATTTTCAGGAACGTAACTATCGTGTTAAATGACGGTCTACTGTATAAACATTTTCATTAATAGATAAAAATTATATAATAAACATGCTACATAACATATAAGCATATAAATACACCCCACAGTACAATAAATTATTATAAATATGAGACATTAGGTGTAAATGAATGTATATGAACCAAAACCAGATGCGTTTGTCTGTTTGTTTACATACTACACATCTCTCTCCTCTCTAATTTACTCATTCTCTCTCTCTTGTTTATTTGTTTTACCTGATTTACTAGCCTCTCACCTTACATTAAGACAACAAATATATTAAGATAAGTA
This sequence comes from Cherax destructor, assembly GCA_009830355.1. Classification (NCBI taxonomy): domain Eukaryota; kingdom Metazoa; phylum Arthropoda; class Malacostraca; order Decapoda; family Parastacidae; genus Cherax; species Cherax destructor. The sequence goes on from WNWK01010901.1 coordinate 50,889, forward strand.
ATGAATATACTGTACAGGTGGCCCTCCACATTTGCGAAGGTTAGGGGATCAAGAACCTTGTGAATGTTGAAAATTCATGAATGTTTGGTGCACAAATATATTGTAGGGAAATATAATAGCATTTACTTAGCCTAACAATACAGTGGACCCCCGGTTTTCGTGATTTTTTTGTTCCAGAATGCTGTTCAAGTGCCATTACCAAACGAATTTATTCCCATAAGGAATAATGTAAAGTAGACTAGTCCTTTTAGACCCCCAAAAATACACTTACAAAAGCATTTACAAAATACACTTACATAAAAGGGCGAGTTTGGAGCATCACAAACACCGGGGGTCCACTGTACTGCTTCCTTAACCTATTGAATCATGAACAATCATAAAACACATGAAGACATTGTAAAATATTGTACTAGTGCCAGCTCTTTGGTAAAGAAGGTGAGAAAGACTAGAATTCAAGAAAGAACTCGTAGCAGAGTACCAAAGCGGAGGAGGATGAGAGAGGGGAGAATGTGCCTTCTTCAGTGATTCTACGATATGTACAATACTAAAGCAGCACAAGTCGATAAAGGCTATAGCGCCAGCCAGAGATAAAGTGTAGCATTAACAGTGTAGCAAGTAAGTTAAGTGATTAAGCGATAGAAAAAGGACAGAAAGAAACTAACTCCTCCAATGATATTGGAGGTATATCGGGCGACTGACAACACTGCCACCTCTACCGCCTCTGCTGCCGCCTTCACCACCACTATGTAAGGCTTATGCTCTCAGCGGCCCTTATACACCCAACAACAACACCACTCGTGACATACATAATGACATATTTTATTCATTCTAGAGCGTATGTCATGTTTCTGCTAGTGGAACTCCGAGTTTCGGCCACCCCGAGTATTGGCCGCTTCGAGTTTCGGTCGCTTTTTTTGGCCTAATTTTGTCCTCACTTTTGGCCGGTGTACCAGACCTGTCCGCCTGTCCGTGCTTGCGCGCTTCCCCGCGCGGGTGTTGTGAGCCAGTCTAGCTTTGTTTATCCTTGAGTGAACATTACCCTGCATGCTTATCCAAATATTTCACAATAAATTCATTGTGTTTAATGCTTGTTTATTGATTGTGACTGTGAAATAAGCCACCATGGGTTCAAAGAAACTTCATAGTGGCAGCCCTTTGGTAAAGTGACAAACATGATAAAATAGAAGAAAGAAATTGTAGCAAAGTACCAAAGTGGAGGAGGAAGAGAGGGGAGAATGTGCCTTCTTCAGTGATTCAGTGATTCTACGATATGTACAATACTAAAGCAGCACGAGTCGATAAAGGCTATAGCACCAGCCAGTGATAAAGTGTAGCATTAACAGTGTAGCAAGTAAGTTAAGCGATTAATTGATAGGAAAAGTACAGCACAAAACTGACTCCTCCATTGTTGTTGGAGTTATATAGGGCGACTGACAACACCGCCGTCTCTGCTGCAGCCATGACCACCACTATGTAAGGCCTATCTTTCAGTGGCCCTTATACACCCAACAACAAACACAGCAACACTGTCGGTTAGGGAGAGAGACATATGATGTATTTTATTCATTCTAGAGTATATATTATATTTCTATGTTATTAATATTGTTTATTATGTCATATTAGATGAATTGTGCTAGATAAATAAGCCGTAGAGTTGATATTAGTGTAATATTGAAGGACTATCTTGTCCTGCCTCCAAACAAACTCTTCTGCCTCTCTCATATGCCAACAAGAGTCTTCAATAAAGGTAAAACTGATTTAAATGTTCATTTATCTATTAAAATTAGTGCTTTACAGTGGATCTCCGGTTTACGTAATTAATTCGTTTGAGAATGCTGTTCAAGTGCCGTTACCAAACGAATTTGTTCCCATAAGGAATAATGTAAATTAGATTAGTCCTTTTAGACCTCCAAAAATACACTTACGAAAGCACTTAAAAAAATACACTTCCATAATTATTTGTGTTTGGAGCAGTACGTAAACCGGGGGTCCACTGTATATTTATTTCTCATTGTTTTCTGTATGTAAAACTATAGTATTTATTCTTTAAAAAAATGATTTTTTTGTGAATATTTTTGGGTGGAATGGATTAATTGTACAGTGGTACCCCGGTTTACAATATTTTTTCGTTCCAGAATGCTGTTCAAGTGCCATTACCAAACGAATTTATCCCCATAAGGAGTAATGTAAAATAGACTAGTCCTTTTAGACCCCCAAAAATACACTTACAAAAGCATTTAAAAAAATAAATTTACATAAAAGGGCGAGTTTGGAGACCATCATAAACCGGGGTACCACTGTATTCCCATTATTTCTTATGGGAAATATTGCTTCGACTTTCGGCTGCTTCGAGTTTAGGCCTAGCTCCTGGAACGGATTATAGCCGAAACTTGGGGTTCCACTGTATTAATATTGTTTGTCATATTAGATCAATTGTGATAGATAAATAAGCCATAGAGTTTATATTAGTGTCATATTGAAGGACTACTTTGTCCTGTCTCCAAACAAACTCTGCCGCTGCCACAATTCCTAACATATGTAATGACATATTTTAACCCTTTCAGGGTCGCGAGGCCCTCTCCCAAACTCGTTCTCAGTGTCGCAAATTTTTTGGAAAAATTTTTTTATTTTTTCTTATGAAATGATACGGAATTCTTTTCTGATCATAATGACACCAAAAGTATGAAATGTGATGAAAAACTAACGGAATTATGCTCTCGCAAAGTTAGCGGTATCGACGATGTTTACGCATCAGCGATTTCGCCCACTTTGAGCCCTATTTTCGGCCAATTCCAATGTTTCAGTGTACCAAAATTTTAGCTATTTTGCTAGAATTCCACTTGGTCTAATACGTTATGATACACGAGTCCATTTACGATACACGATATCGAAAAAAGCTTACGTTACACGATTTTATGATATATGAGCCATACGTTACTCGGGGGTCCACTGTATACCAAATAATTGCAGTTAAAGAAAAAAGATATATACAGTGAGGTAGTTGCTTCTACTTAGGTACAGGTACACATAAGTATAATTATCAGTTATAATAATAATGTAGGTATGTAGTCCGCCTGGGCTACATACCTACACCTATCTACATGTTGCCCAGAGCCATATTATCACCATCGACATAACATGTTCACTGAGTTTAATTGTTTCTATCAACTACCTTTAGATGCCATCATAAACAAAGGGAGAAGTAATGAATAATTCATGCCGAGAATTGTACACAAAAGCGTTATGCATTAAGGGGAGTGATGTAATGTTTTTCCTCCGCCTGGCTACCACACCTCCTTAGTATATACAGTGGACCCCCGCTATTCGAACTTAATCCATTGCAGGAGCTAGTTCTCAACGTGAAATGTTCGAGTGGCGATTTAATTTTTCCCATAAGAAATAATGGAAATACAATTAATCCATTCCTGCTGTCAGGAGGCATGACAAAATAGTACTTCACTGTGAAGCTATTATCAACTTGACAGCTTATTTATCTATCACAATTCATCTAATATGACATAATAAACAATATAAATAACATAAAAACCTGATACACACTCTAGAATGAATAAAATATATATGTCATTACGAATGTGGTGGCTGGGAAGGATGGTGGTGGCGGGCATTCTCGCTACAGCTGTGAAAACATCTTCCCATTCTTTCCTCCTTCAGACGTGTCAGTATAAGAGAAAACGGAGTTTGTAATGCTAAGTGCATTAGATCACTTCCAGTCATCTTTAACCCTTAAACTGTCCACACGTAGATATACGTTCACTCGCGTAGCTGACAGAGTATTTTGAGAAAAAAATAAATTGTTCATTTTCTTTAAAATGAAGAGTGCATTTTGTTTGTCATTCCCACATTTAGTAATACTACACACACTGAGTGCACAGACCCATTCTCTAATCTCTAGGCAACTCAGGCTTATCGTGGCAAGGTTAAAAGCATTTGAAAAAAACCGTAGATCTACGTTCGGTCAGCTATGCGAGTGAACGTATATCTACATGTGGACAGTTTAAGGGTTAAGGATTGAACAGAAATCGTACGTGTCAGGCTGGTAACAGCAACAACAACTGGTTTGTTTACAAAACTCCCTCCCGAATCTTCATTTAATCTTGTTTACTCACCACTGCTTCTACTACCACTGCCTCTACCACTACTGCCTCTCACCACTGCCTCTCACCACTGCCTACCACCACTGCCTCTCACCACTGCCTCAACCACCACTGCCTCTACCACCACTGCCTCTACCACCACTGCCTCTCACCACTGCCTCTACCACCACTGCCTCTCACCACTGCCTCTACCACCACTGCCTCTACCTCCACTGCCTCTACCACCACTGCCTCTACCACCACTGCCTCTCACCACTGCCTCAACCACCACTGCCTCTCACCACTGCCTCTCACCACTGCCTCTACCACCACTGCCTCTCACCACTGCCTCTACCACCACTGTCTCTACCACCACTGCCTCTACCACCACTGCCTCTACCTCCACTGCCTCTACCTCCACTGCCTCTCACCACTGCCTCTACCACTACTGCCTCTACCACCACTGCCTCTACTACCACTGCCTCTCACCACTGCCTCTACCACCACTGCCTCTACCACCACTGCCTCTACCACCACTGCCTCTCACCACTGCCTCTACCACCACTGCCTCTCACCACTGCCTCTACCACCACTGCCTCTCACCACTGTCTCTACAACCACTGCCTCTACCACCACTGCCTCTACCACCACTGCCTCTCACCACTGCCTCACACTTAATGAACAAACTCCAAACAATTATAATTAAGTGTGAAATGTCTGGATGAGCATGCAGGGTATTGTTCTCTCGAGTGTAAACAACGAGGGACTGGCTCTCCCAGCGCCTGGGCGGACAGGTGATGGACACACTTGTTCGAGTCGTGATATTTTGTTCGCATGACGATATCGATTTTCTTGTTCTAATGACGATTTGTTCGACTGCCGAGCCGTTTGAATAGCGGGGGTCCACTGTAAACATAAAATGTTTATATACTATATAACGTGTTTCTTATATAATTTGGAAGAAAATATCATAGATGGATTAATGAAAATGTCTATTCTTTCTACTTTCAACATGTCGGCCATTTCCCACCGAGGCAGGGTGGCCCAAAAGGAAAAACGAAAGTTTCTCCTTTTACATTTAGTAATACAGTGGTACCTCGAGTTACAATATTTTTTCGTTCGAGAATGCTGTTCAAGTGCCATTACCAAACGAATTTATCCCCATAAGGAATAATGTAAAATAGACTAGTCCTTTTACACCCCCAAAAATATACCTACAAAAGCATTTAAAAAAATAAACTTACATAAAAGGGCGATTTTGTGGACCATCGTAACTCGAGGTACCACTGTATATACAGGAGAAGGGGTTACTAGCTTCTTGCTCCCGGCATTTTAGTTGCCTCTTACGACATGCATGGCTTACGGAGGAAGAATTCTATTCCACTTCCCCATGGAGATAAGAGGAAATAAGAACAAGAACTAGTAAGAAATTAGAAGAAAACCCAGAGGGGTGTGTATATATATATGCTTGTACATGAATGTGTAGTGTGATTTAAGTGTCTATATTAATGTAAAATAAGACATTTAATGTGCCCAAGAGTGATTATTATTCGTATTACGTAATGTTTTCCCTCCACCCGGCAACCACACCTCCATAGCATATAAACAGCATGTTTATATGCTATGTGACGTGTTTCTTATGTAATTTTGAAGAAAATATCATAGATGGATTAATGAAAATGTCTATATTGACGTAAAATAGGACATTTAATGTGCCCAAGAGTGATTATTATTACATAGAGAGATGTGCTTACAGAGAATGTAAACAAACCGAGTGGCGCATGCTGTATTTGAAAGGCCGCTCACCGTATACAAAATTTAGGTCATAATTTGAACTCGCCATATTAACAGAACGCTGTAAAGCGGGGCCCTACTGTACACTCATTACTTACCTTAAAATATTTGTAGTCTTAATGGTCTTAATATAGGGTGCAAGGTGAATAATAAGGTAGGTAGGTAGGTATCAAAGTGTGGTAGGTATGTAACCCCCTTCTGGCTACCCTACCCACACATTATATACTAGGCATTTAAAGTGCCCTAGAGCGATAAAATGAATATACAGTGGACCCTCGGTTTTCGTGTTTAATCCGTTCCAGAGGGATCGGCTAAAACTGAAATTGGCGAAAACTGAAACCATTTTCCCCATAAGAAATAATGTAAATTCAATTAATTCGTTTCAGACACCCAGGAGTATTTACAAAAAATAATTTTTTAGAGATTAAATATAGATTTACATACAGAAAAGAATGACAAATAAATATAAAGCACTAATAACATGTATAAATGAACATTTAACATCACAATTACCTTTATTGGTGACTCTTGTTGGTGTATGGAAGACAGAGAGGAGGAGAGTGGGAGGTAAGTTTATTGTTTGGAGGCAGGACAAAATGCTTCAATTTGACACTAATATCAGCTCTACGGCTTATTTATCTATCTCAATTCATCTAATATGACATAATAAACAATATTAATAACATGGAAACATGATATATACTCTAGAATGAATAAAATATGTCATTACGAATGTGAGGACTGGTGATAGTGTTATTGTTGTTCTTTTTATAAGGGCCACTGACCATAAGCCATACACATAGTGGTGGTGGTGGTGTTGATGGAGGCAGCAGGCCACCACCAGTATTCAAACTGAAACAATATACGTACGTAATTTATAAATAAGAAATATTTACACTTATCTTAGAGGAGATGTGACAGAGGGCAGTGCTGGTCTCAGTGCCCCTATATTCCTCAAACAACAATGGAGGAGTTAAGTTTTGTGTCATCATTTTTCTATCACTTAATTTCTTAACTTACTTGTTACACTGTTAGTGCTACACATTATCGCTGGCTGGCGCTATAGCCTTTATCGACTCCACTCTGATACTTTGCTACCATTTCTTTCTTTAATTTTATGGTGTTCCTCACTTTCTTTACCAAAGACTGGCACTAGGAGCTTTCTTTGGGCCCATGGTGGCTTATTTAGCAGGATAATGTTCACTCAACCAAAAACAATGCTACACTGCCTGAGAATGTGTATGGGAGGCAGGGTTGCCTGCTTTGTATGCACACTGGGCACTGGACAGGTTCCGTACCATCGATGAAAGCGGAGCTAATCGGCAAAAACGGAGCTAATATTTCCACGAAAAAAGTGTGCGAAAACTGAAATCGGGAAAAACAGAGATACACGAAAACCGAGGGTCCACTGTAATAATTTTTCTATCACTTAATCGCTTAACTTACTTGCTACACTGTTAGTGCTACACATTATCGCTGGCTGGCGCTATAGCCTTTATCGACTCCACTTTGATACTTTGCTACCATTTCTTTCTTTAATTCTATGGTGTTCCTCACTTTCTTTTCCAAAGACTGGCACTAGGAGCTTTCTTTGGGCCCATGGTGGCTTATTTAGCAGTCACACACAATAATCAAGGGCCAAAAACAATGGATTGTTAAGAAATGTTTTGTATGAACTCGCAGGATAATGTTCACTCAACCAAAAACAATGCTACACTGCCTGAGAATGTGTATGGGAGGCAGGGTTGCCTGCTTTGTATGCACACTGGGCACTGGACAGGTTCCGTACCATCGATGAAAGCGGAGCCAATTGGCAAAAGTGTGCGAAAACTGAAATTGGGGAAAATGGAGATACATGAAAACAGAGGGTCCACTGTAATCCGTTCCAGACACCCGAAAGTATTAAAAAAAAAAATTTACATGAAATATGTATACATTTACCTTCACAGAAAACAATGAGACATGAAGAATAAAACAATAATAACATGACACTTACCTTTATTGAAGACTCTTCTTAGTGTATTGAAGATGGGAGGAGAGGAGAGGATGGAGAAATTACTGTTTGGAAGGGAAATCCCCTTCCATAAAGACTTCAGGTACCAAGTCCTTTTCTGGGGTTACTTCCCTTCTTTGACTTTTAATGCCACTAGGACCAGCTTGAGAGTCACTGGACCCCTGTCGCTCAAAAAAGTGTTCCAGAGAGGTCTGTTTCTGGCATATGTTAGGAATTGTGGCGGCAGCAGGGGAGTGTTTTTGGAGACAGGACAAGATAGTCCTTTGATATGACACTAATATCAACTCTGCGGCTTATTTATCTAGCACAATTCATCTAATATGACATAATAAACAATATTAATAACATAGAAACAGGATATATACTCTAGAATGAATAAAATATGTCATTACATATGTGACGAGTGGTGTTGTGTTGTTTGTTGTTGGGTGTATAAGGGCCACTTAAAGATAAGCCTTACATAGTGATGGTGATGGTGGCAGCAGAGGCGGCAGTGTTGTCTGTCGCCCTATATACCTCCAACAACATTGGAGGAGTTAGTTTCGTGCTGTCCTTTTTCTATCGATTAATCGCTTAACTTACTTTCTGCAATGTTAATGCTACACTTTATCGCTGCCGGTTCTATAGCTTTTTATCGACTCTTGCTGCTTTAGTATCGTAACATGTAGAATCACTGAAGAAGGCACATTCTTCCCTCTCTCTCAGCTCTTTACCAAAGGGCTGGCACTAGGAGCTTTCTTTGGGCCCATGGTGGCTTATTTAGCAGTTGCAAGCACTAAAAAGAATGGAATACAGTAGGGCCCCGCTTTAAGGCATTCTGCTAATACGGGGATTTCAAATTATGACCAAAACTTTCTATTCAGCGAGCGGTCTTTGAAATACGGCGGTCGCCACCCAGTTTGTTTTCATTCACCGTGAGCACATATCTCTATTATGTAATAATAATCACTCTTCGGCACATTAAATGTCTTATTTTATGTCAATATAGACATTTCCATTAATCCATCTATGATATTTTCTTCAAAATTATATAAGAAACACGTTACATAGCATATAAACAGCTGTTTATATGCTATGGAGGTGTGGTTGCTGGCCGGAGGGAAAACATTACATAATACTAATAATTATCACTCTTGGGCACATTAAATGTCTTATTTTACGTTAATATAGACATTTCTATTAATCCATCTATGATATTTTTTTTTCAAAATTATGTAATAAACACACTACATAACATATAAGCATGATACATACACCCACAGTATAAAAATTAACATAAATATGAGATTTGTTTACCAGGCGGTTTGTAGGAGAGTCAAACACCAGTTACTTAACTGTAGAATTTTTTTTCTTTTGTATGCCGTCACTCTATAGCTATTCACAAACCTTGTGGGTTTAGTGCTTCTTTTTTATAATAATAATAATAATAATAATAATAATAATAATGTCGTATGAGGCGACTAAGATGCCGGGAGCAATGGGCTAGTAACCCCTTCTCCTGTACAAATCTACTAAAAACGAGAAGAAGAAAAACTTTATAAAATTGGGTTGTCTGAATGTGCGTGGATGTAGTGCGGATGATAAGAAAGAGATGATTGCCGATGTTATGAATGAAAAGAAGTTGGATGTCCTGGCCCTAAGCGAAACAAAGCTGAAGGGGGTAGGCGAGTTTCAGTGGGGAGAAATAAATGGGATTAAGTCAGGAGTATCTGAGAGAGTTAGAGCTAAGGAAGGGTAGCAATAATGTTGAAGGATCAGTTATGGAAGGAAAAGAGGGAATATAAATGTGTAAATTCAAGGATTATGTGGATTAAAATAAGGGTCGGATGCGAAAAGTGGGTCATAATAAGCGTGTATGCACCTGGAGAAGAGAGGAGTGTAGAGGAGAGAGAGAGATTTTGGGAGATGTTAAGCGAATGTATAGGAACTTTTGAACCAAATGAGAGAGTAATTGTGGTAGGGGACCTAAATGCTAAAGTGGGAGAAACATGCAGAGAGGGTGTAGTAGGTAAGTTTGGGGTGCCAGGTGTAAATGATAATGGGAGCCCTTTGATTGAACTTTGTATAGAAAGAGGTTTAGTTATAGGTAATACATATTTTAAGAAAAAGAGGATAAATAAGTATACAAGATATGATGTAGGGCGTAATGACAGTAGTTTGTTGGACTATGTATTGGTAGATAAAAGACTGTTGAGTAGACTTCAGGATGTACATGTTTATAGAGGGGCTACAGATATATCAGATCACTTTTTAGTTATAGCTACAGTGGGAGTAAAAGGTAGATGGGATACAAGGAAAATAGAATCAGTAAGTAAAAGAGAGGTGAAGGTTTATAAACTAAAAGAGGAGGCAGTTAGGGTAAGATATAAACAACTATTGGAGGATAGATGGGCTAGTGAGAGTGTAGGCAATGGGGTCGAAAATGTATGGGGTAGATTTAAAAATGTAGTGTTAGAGTGTTCAGCAGAAGTTTGTGGTTACAGGCGAGTGGGTGCGGGAGGAAGAGGAGCGATTGGTGGAATGATGATGTAAAGAGAGTAGTAAGGGAGAAAAAGTTAGCATATGAGAGGTTTTTACAAAGTAGAAGTGATGCAAGGAGGGAAGAGTATATGGAGAGAAAAAGAAGTTAAAAGAGTGGTGAAGCAATGTAAAAGAGAGCAGATGAGAGAGTGGGTGAGATGTTATCAGCAAATTTTGTTGAAAATAAGAAAAAGTTTTGGAATGAGATTAATAAGTTGAGGAAGCCTAGAAACAAATGGATTTGACAGTTAAAAATAGGAGAGGAGAGTTATTAAATGGAGAGTTAGAGGTATCGGGAAGATGGAGAGAATATTTTGAGGATTTGTTAAATGTTGATGAAGACAGGGAAGCTGTGATTTCGTGTGTAGGGCAAGGAGGAATAACATCTTGTAGGAGTGTGGAAGAGCCAGTTGTGGGTGTAGGGAAGTTCGTGAGGCAGTGGGTAGAATGAAAGGGGGTAAGGCAGCTGGGATTGATGGGATAAAGATAGAAATGTTAAAAGCAGGTGGGGATATAATTTTGGAGTGGTTGGTGCTATTATTTAATAAATGTATGGAAGAGGGTAAGGTACCTAGGGATTGGCAGAGAGCGTGTATTGTTCCTTTGTATAAAGGCAAAGGGGACAAAAGAGAGTGCAAAAATTATAGGGGAATAAGTCTGTTGAGTGTACCTGGTAAAGTGTATGGTAGAGTTATTATTGAAAGAATTAAGAGTAAAACAGAAAGCAGGATAGCAGATGAACAAGGGGGCTTTAGGAAAGGTAGGGGTGTGTAGACCAAGTGTTTACAGTGAAACATATAGGTGAACAGTATTTGGATAAGGGTAAAGATGTTTTGTGGCATTTATGGATTTGGAAAAGGCGTATGATAGGGTAGATAGGGGGCAATGTGGCAGATGTTGCAGGTGTATGGAATAGGAGGAAGGTAACTGAAAGCAGTGAAGAGTTTTTATGAGGATAGTGAGGCTCAGGTTAGAGTGTGTAGGAGGGAAGGGGACTATTTCCCAGTAAAAGTGGGCCTTAGACAAGGATGTGTGATGTCACCGTGGTTGTTCAATATATTTATAGATGGGGTTGTAAGAGAAGTGAATGCGAGGGTCTTAGCAAGAGGTGTTGGGCTAAAAGATAAAGAAGCAAATACAAAGTGGGAGTTGTCACAGTTGCTTTTGCTGATGACACTGTGCTTTGGGAGATTCTGAAGAGAAGCTGCAGAGGTTGGTGGATGAATTTGGTAGGGTGTGTAAAAGAAGAAAATTGAAAGTGAATATAGGAAAGAGTAAGGTGATGAGGATAACAAAAAGAATAGGTGACGAAAGATTGGATATCAGATTGGAGGAGAGAGTATGGAGGAGGTGAATGTATTCAGATATTTGGGAGTGGACATGTCGGCGGATGGGTCTATGAAGGATGAGGTGAATCATAGAATTGATGAGGGGAAAAGGGTGAGTGGAGTACTTGAGTCTGTGGAGACAAAGAACCTTGTCCATGGAAGTAAAGAGGGAATGTATGAGAGTATAGTTATACCAACGCTCTTATATGGGTGTGAAGCATGGGTGATGAATGTTGCAACGAGGAGAAGGCTGGAGGCAGTGGAGATGTCATGTCTGAGGTCAATGTGTGGTGTGAATATAATGCAGAGAATTCGGAGTTTGGAAATTAGGAGGAGGTGCGGGATTACCAAAACGATTGTCCAGAGAGCTGAGGAGGGGTTGTTGAGGTGGTTTGGACATGTAGAGAGAATGGAACGAGACAGAGTGACTTCGAGAGTGTATAAATCTGTAGTGGAGGGAAGGCGGGGTAGGGGTCGGCCTAGGAAAGGTTGGAGGGAGGGGTAAAGGAAGTTTTGTGTGCGAGGGCTTGGACTTCCAGCAAGCATGTGTGAGCGTATTTGATAGGAGTGAATGGAGGCATATGGTTTTTAATACTTGACGTGCTGTTGGAGTGTGAGCAAAGTAACATTTATGAAGGGATTCAGGGAAACCGGCAGGCCGGACTTGAGTTCTGGAGATGGGAAGTACAGTGCCGGCACTCTGAAGGAGGGGTGTTAATGTTGCAGTTTTATAACTGTAGTGTAAAGCACCCTTCTGGCAAGACAGTGATGGAGTGAATGATGATGAAAGTTTTTCTTTTTCGGGCCACCCTGCCTTGGTGGGAATCGGCCGATGTGTTAATAAAAAAAAAAAAAAAAAAAAAAAATAATAATAATAATAATAATATCATTCACTCTAAAAATGATGTGTTGCATGAGAATGGGAGTGTTGCTGTTTATTTATTCTGTAATAACTTGCCAGAGCATCATTCCTTCTAAAAATGATGTTACATGAGAATGGAAGTGTTGGTCTTTATTCTACTGTACCACTGTGGAGACAACTTGTACACAATGTAAGGTGTTTGTCTGTTTACGTAGTGGGTGGGGTGGCCAGGCTGGCTATCCTACCTCCTTTCCACACCTGACTTTCTACAAATAAATACTTTTCACCTCTCACCCTACATTAACCCTTTGACTGTCACAACTCCAGATTCTGAAGTGTCTCCTGGTGTCGCAAAATTTTCGAAAAAACGACAACTATTTTTTCTTATGAAATGATAGAGAATCTTTTCCCAATGGTAATGACACAAAAAGTACAAAATTTGATGGAAAACTTATGGAATTACGCTCTCATGAAGTTAGTGATCTCGGCGATATATACACATCGGCAATTTCGCCGAATTTGAGCCCTGTTTTTGGCCAATTCCATTGTTCCAGTAGACCAAACTCATAGCTATTTCTTTAGAACTTCATTTGTTCTATCGATTAAGTACAAGAAACCGCCAATTTACCGATTTCAACTACCCAATAAAGTGGTCAGAAATTGGCAATTTGGCCAATTTCATGCAAAATAAAAAAGATGTCAATTTCAAAATACGTAGGGTCCAGAATAAACAATGCAGACATTCCTGGCACTAAAATAACATCTTCTCTGTTCATTAGTCACGTTTCCAGGCCCCTCTTACATTACGTTTGCTTTCCATTTTGAATTTTTATTCTCACAAAAAATAGAAGATTTACTGTTATGTATACAACTGCATCATTGTAAAAACGGTATAAATAATATCACCGCACTTGTAAAAGAACATTAGACTCACCAGTTGACGTGTATTGGACGCTTGGCATGATTTGTTTACTCTTGAACATTGGCAAAAATCGAACATTTTCGCTACTTTGAGCTCAATTTCAAGGTACTTGTCATCGTAAAACCAATCAAAATCATCTCTATTTCTGTAATATATCTTCCATTCTATCAAATGAGACCAAGAAAACGAGAATACATCAATAAATACCATACGGAAATAGACTGCAAAGTCGATGTTTTAAATGAAAAATACGGTCAGAGTTTTTTTATTTTCATTATGCAGTGTGTGCTGCAGGATTTTTTTTATACTGCGCACACTGACCACACAGACCCATTCTTTCATATATAGGCCTACCAGCTGTTTCCCGCTTAATATGAGGCCGCTAGAATTTACGCGTACTAGTACGGCACCGACCCCTGCTTGTAAAACGTACTAGTATGGCACCGACCCCGAAAGAGTTAAGAAATTATTAAACTTAGTGAACAAGGTATGTTGATGGTGATAATAATAATAATATTTAAGATAAAGATTTATTTCTTGTAATAATAACAATCGCTCTGTAGTGCTTTAAATGTCAGCTACAAAACCTATACAAGTGCTGCTGCACTTCTCTCTTGTATGTACTATGGGGTACACAATCAAGTTCAAATTTGTACAAATACAGTGGTACCTCGAGTTACGATGGTCCCCAAAATCGCCTTTTTATGTAAGTTTATTTTTTTAAATGCTTTTGTAAGTAAGTGGTACCTCGACTTTACGATATTTTTCATTCAGAATGCTGTTCAAGTGCCATTACAAACGAATTTATCTCCTTAAGAAATGTTGTAAAATAGACTAGTCCTTTTAGACCCCCAAAATTACACTTACAAAAGCATTTAAAAAAATAAACTTACATAAAAGGGTGAGTTTGGGGACCATCGTAAGTCGAGGTACCACTGTATATTTTTGGGGGTGTAAAAGGACTAGTCTATTTTACATTATTCCTTATGGGGATAAATTCGTTTGGTAATGGCACTTGAACAGCATTCTCGAACGAAAAAATATCGTAACTCGAGGTACCACTGTATGTAGTCTTGGAGACTTTAAAAGCTAGTGTACTGAGTGGCTGTAAGAAGGAGATTGAGATGCATGACCCAAGTTCTCATACGGCATACAATATTATTTTAACTCCGAGTTGTCGGTAAACGAGTACGTCGGTAAGTGAGGAGAGGCTGTATAATAATAATAATAATAATAATATATTAATAATAATAATACGTATAATAATAATATAATAATACTATAATAATTATAATAATACTACTATAATAACAAGTGAGCCTCGCAAACACTCTGTTTTCTCTTATAATAACACCTCAGAAGGGGAAGCATGAGAAGATGTTTTCAGAGCAGGAGCGAGAATGGGCGTGGCCACCACTTGTCACATAATAACATATTTTATTCATTCTAGAGTACAGTGGAACCTTGGCTTACGAACTTAATCCGTTCCATGACCTTGTTTGAATCCTGATTTGTTCGTATGCTGAGTCAATTTTTCTCATTTAAATTAATTGAAAAGCCATTAATAAATTCTGGTGGAACTCCTGCTCTCAGAGGCAGGAAAAATACACTTCAATATAATGCTAATATCAACTCTATGGCTTATTTATCTATCACAATTGATCTAATATGACATAATAAACAATATAAATACAGTGGCCCCCAAGTTTCATGATTAATCCGTTTCAGAGAATTCTCCTGAAAGGCGAAATTCATGATTGGCGAATCCATTTTCCCCATAAGAAATAATGGAAATCCAATTAATCCGTTTCAGACACCCAAAAGTATTAACAAAAAATAATAGTAATAGTTTATTTGCACATGATACAAAGAATTACAATGGGTTATGAGATTACATGAGGTGTACATGCCAAAAGCCCCTAATATGCAGGGCATTTTGGGATAAATGGATAAATGAACATTTAACATCACACTTACCTTTATTGAAGACTTGTTGGTATAGGGAACACGGGTAGGAGGGGAGAGGGAGGAGAGAGGGAGGCGAGTTTATTATGCTTCAATATGACGCTAATATCATCTCTATGGCTTATTTATCTATCACAATTTATCTAATATGATATATTAAACAATATTAATAACATAAAAAACATGATATATACTCTAGAATGAATAAAATGTCATTACGAATGTGAGGAGTAAGTGGTGCTGGTGTTATTGTTGGGTTTATAAGGGGCACTGAGAGAAGCCGTACATATTAGTGGTAGTGGAGGTGGCATCAGAAGCCACCACCACTATTCACACTGAAACAATGTACGTAATTTACAAATAAGAAATATTTACACTTTAATTTATAAATAAGAAATATTTACACTTTATAAATAAGAAATATTTACACTTTATAAATAAGAAATATTTACACTTTATAAATAAGAAATATTTACACTTTATAAATAAGAAATATTTACACTTTATAAATAAGAAATATTTGCACTTTATAAATAAGAAATATGTACACTTTATAAATAAGAAATATTTACACTTTATAAATAAGAAATATTTACACTTTATAAATAAGAAATATTTACACTTACCATGGAGGAGATGTTAGTTTAATTAGTTTGATGGAGGAGATGCTGGCAGAGGTTTAGGGTGGTGGAAGATAGCAGGGTGGCATATGTTCAGTGGCTCTATATTCCTCCAACAACATTGGAGGGTTACTTTCGTGTCCTTTTTCTATCGCTTAATCACTTAACTTACTTGCTACACTGTTAATGCTACACTTTATTGCTGGCTGGCGCTATAGCTTTTATCGACTCCTGCTGCTTTAGTATCGTACATATTGTAGAATCACTGAAGAAGGCACATTCGCCCCTCTCTCTTCCTCCTCCACTCTGGTACTTTGCTATGAGTTTTTTCTTGAATTCTATCGTGTTTCTCACCTTCTTTACCAAAGGGCTGGCACTAGGAGCTTTCTTTGGGCCCATGGTGGCTTATTTAGCAGTTGCAAGCACTAAAAAGAATGGAATACAGTAGGGCCTCCCTTATGGCATTCTGCTAATACGGCGATTTAAAATTATGACCAAAACTTTCTATTCGGCAAGTGGTCTTTGAAATACGGCGGTCACCACCCAGTTTGTTTTCATTTGTCGTGAGCACATATCTATATTATGTAATAATAATCACAACTCTATAC
>WNWK01010902.1:0-67607 GCA_009830355.1 Cherax destructor
TACTATCACACACCAGTACTATCACACCTACCACACTGCCAGTACTATCACCCTACACACTGCCAGTACTATCACTCTACCACACTGCCAGTACTATCACTCCTACCACACTGCCAGTACTATCACTCTACCACACTGCCAGTACTATCACTCCTACCACACTACCAGTACTATCACTCCTACCACACTACCAGTACTATCACTCCTACCACTACCAGTACTATCACCCTCCACACTACCAGTACTATCACTCCTACCACACTGCCAGTACTATCACTCCTACCACACTACCAGTACTATCACTCCTACCACACTGCCAGTACTATCACTCCTACCACACTGCCAGTACTATCACTCCTACCACACTGCCAGTACTATCACTCCTACCACACTGCCAGTACTATCACTCCTACCACACTGCCAGTACTATCACTCCTACCACACTGCCAGTACTATCACTCCTACCACACTACCAGTACTATCACTCCTACCACACTACCAGTACTATCACTCCTACCACACTACCAGTACTATCACTCCTACCACACTACCAGTACTATCACTCCTACCACACTACCAGTACTATCACTCCTACCACACTACCAGTACTATCACTCCTACCACACTACCAGTACTATCACTCCTACCACACTACCAGTACTATCACTCCTACCACACTACCAGTACTATCACTCCTACCACACTACCAGTACTATCACTCCTACCACACTACCAGTACTATCACTCCTACCACACTACCAGTACTATCACTCCTACCACACTACCAGTACTATCACTCTACCACACTACCAGTACTATCACTCCTACCACACTCCAGTACTATCACTCCTACCACACTACCAGTACTATCACTCCTACCACACTACCAGTACTATCACTCCTACCACACTACCAGTACTATCACTCCTACCACACTACCAGTACTATCACTCCTACCACACTACCAGTACTATCACACTACCAGTACTATCACTCCTACCACACTACCAGTACTATCACACTACCAGTACTATCACTCCTACCACACTACCAGTACTATCACACTACCAGTACTATCACTCCTACCACACTACCAGTACTATCACTCCACTACCAGTACTATCACTCCTACCACACTACAGTTCTATCACCCTACCACTACCAGTACTATCACTCTACCACACTACCATTACTATCACTCCTACCACTACCATTACTATCACTCCTACCACACTACCATTACTATCACTCCTACCACACTACCATTACTATCACTCCTACCACACTACCATTACTATCACTCCTACCACACTACCATTACTATCACCCTACCACACTACCATACTATCACCCTACCACTACCAGTACTATCACTACCAACTACCATACACACTACCATACTACCAGTACTATCACCCTACCACACTACCATTACTATCACACCTACCACACTACCAGTACTATCACTCCTACCACACTACCAGTACTATCACTCCTACCACACTACCAGTACTATCACTCCTACCACACTACCAGTACTATCACTCCTACCACACTACCAGTACTATCACTCCTACCACACTACCAGTACTATCACTCCTACCACACTACCAGTACTATCACTCCTACCACACTACCAGTACTATCACTCCTACCACACTACCAGTACTATCACTCCTACCACACTACCAGTACTATCACTCCTACCACACTACCAGTACTATCACTCCTACCACACTACCAGTACTATCACTCCTACCACACTACCAGTACTATCACTCCTACCACACTACCAGTACTATCACTCTACCACACTACCAGTACTATCACTCTACCACACTACCAGTACTATCACTCTACCACACTACAGTACTATCACTCCTACCACACTACCAGTACTATCACTCTACCACACTACCAGTACTATCACTCCTACCACACTACCAGTACTATCACTACCACACAAACTACTACCAATGTACTATCACTCCTACCACACTACCAGTACTATCACTCCTACCACACTACCAGTACTATCACTCCTACCACACTACCAGTACTATCACTCCTACCACACTACCAGTACTATCACTCATACCACACTACCAGTACTATCACTCATACCACACTACCAGTACTATCACTCATACCACACTATCAGTACTATCACTCCTACCACACTACCAGTACTATCACTCCTACCACACTACCAGTACTATCACTCTACCACACTACCAGTACTATCACTCCTACCACCTACCAGTACTATCACTCCTACCACACTACCAGTACTATCACTCCTACCACACTATCAGTACTATCACTGCTACCACACTACCAGTACTATCACTCCTACCACACTACCAGTACTATCACTCCTACCACACTACCAGTACTATCACTCCTACCACACTACCAGTACTATCACTCCTACCACACTACCAGTACTATCACTCCTACCACACTACCAGTACTATCACTCCTACCACACTACCAGTACTATCACACCTACCACACTACCAGTACTATCACCATCTCACTAGTCCTACCATCATTACCACATCACAAGTGCTAACACCACTCTACCACTAAACGCCTGCACCATTACCACTAAACACACCTCCACTACTAAACACCTGCACCACTAAACACCACCTGCACCATCACCACTAAACACCTGCACCACTAAACATCTGCCTCTTCAACAAACAAGTGCCAAATACTACAACTTCCGGATGTAAACACAAGGCAAGAGGTGGAAAACCCTTTTGTTACTGGTGTGTTGACTCTAGCTGTGTTTCCCCTCTCCCCTGGGGCACATCCCTCATCCCCCGGGGCACACCCCTCATCCCCCGGGGCACACCCCTCATCCCCCGGGGCACTCTCCACATCCCCCGGGGCACACCCCACATCCCCTGGAACACACCCCTCTTCCCCCAAGGGAACATTACTCTCCCCTGGGGACAAACACCCCCTTCCCTGTAAATGTTAACCCTTCAACACATTTACCTTCGAGCTTGATAATAATCCAAGCGTCAGAAATGTTAATCTTGTGTTTGTTAATGTTAACTCAGGCTTCAGTAGTTCTAACCTCATATACCTTTTATAAGTCTCGAGAGCCTGGTCACAGACCGGGCTGCGGGGGCGTTGACCCAAGAAACTTTCTCCAGATATGCTCCCGGAGCTCGGCCTTGGTAATTAACCAGGCTCATCTGATGTTTGCCTGGTTAAACAGGCTGTTGCTGCTGGATCACATATCCATCACAGCCTGGTTGATCTGGCACTTGGTGAAGACACTTGTCCACTTTCCTCTTGAAGACTGCTACACTTGTTCCAGCAGTGTTTCTGATATCTTCTGGTAATATGTTGAATAGTCTGGAACCACGAACGTTGATACTGTGTTCTCTTATGGTGCCCACAGCACACTAGCTTTTCACTGAATATATTTTATACTTCCTCCCATATCTCTCACTCCAGTATGTCGTTATGACAGTGTGCAGATTTGGGACCAGACTTTCAAGTACTTTCACGCAAATCTTATTTTCCGGCATATAAGGCGCACGATCATATAAGAAGGTTGCTTGTAACAGATAAGTGAACTATAGATATAAATCTAGATGTACTCCTATTAACCCTTTTGGGGCCTAGTTCCTAGGCCTTTTGTGTAACCATATACTCTTGCGCTACCCTCCACAGGATGGATATGAGGTGCAAAATAAACTAGCCACTTCGTTGGCAAAATCTAATCATATAAGACATATAAAATGATGTTTACAAGCAACTGTAATATAACTGTTAAAAGTGTAACACAAAGCCTACAACTGACATTGACCTTGAACATATAAGGCGCAGGCTGATTTTCCACTTTTTTTGTGAAAAAAAGTGCGCCTTATATGCCAGAAAATACATTATATTATCACGTCTCTTTTTCTCCTCTGCACAATCGAGTACATATTGAGGAGTTTGTGGCGTTCCCATAAATCAAATATGTAATCGTGCTTGTTAATATTAACCCCAGCTTCAATAGTCTTATTTTCATGTTCGTTAATGTTAGTCCCAGCGTCGGTAGTATTAACCTCGTGCATGACACCACATGAACACTAAAGGGGCACTGAAAACCTTACTTACAACCAACAGACAACAAGGTATAACAGACAACAGGGTATAACAGACAACAGGGTATAACAGACAACAGGGTATAACAGACAACAGGGTATAACAGACAACAGGTTATAAGAGAACCAACAGACAACAAGAGTTGATCATTCGGATAGTTGGTCTTACCTCTGCTTACAACTTGTATAAACTAAGTTGGTATAAACCTTGGTAATAAATACCGACAAGTTGGTTTAGAAAGACAAGTAAGCAAACACTAGGACATATTTATTCGAAAACGTTTCGGTCCTGGGACCTTGATCAAGGTCCCAGGACCGAAACGTTTTCTAATATGTCATAGTGTTTGCTTACGTGTCTTTCTAAACCATAAACTAAGTTAAACACCTAAATTTCTGGAAGTCCCTCGTGATGGATATGTGGGGCAGCGGGCCTCCAGCAGCAACAGCCTGGTTGACCAGGCAAGCACCAGACGAGCCTGGCCCATGGCCGGGCTCAGAGAGTAGATACTCTCGAAACTCTTCAAAGGTATATCAAAGGTACAGTACTCCATGGAATGTAGGCGAGAAAGATGCATTATCAACTACATCTGGAGGAAGTCTCAAATATGCACATGCACATACAGATCACTTCAAATGAACACAAGAGGTTTGGCAGACGGTGTAAGATACCTCCAGTGAAAAGCAGGGTAGCGAGGAGTACACAGAGAACCCAAGAAGTGTAATGGGACCATGACTCTTGAACATCCTCCCGTCAAGCATTAGGGGAATTACCAACATATCCCAAGCCGTCTTCAAATGGAAAATAAATTCCTCAAATCAGTTCCTGATCAGCCGGGCTCTGGTACATACACTAGACTGTGGTCAATGGGCACTAATAGTCTTGATCGATCAGGCCAGCAACCAGGAGGCCTGGTCTAGGACCGGGTCGTGGGGAGGATGACCTCTGGAAGAGACTACAAGTTACCCTACAAATCATATATCGGACAAACACAAATCCTTCAGAATTTGAAGAGTCCCTGACTGCAGAGCAGATCCCTCCATCTATATCACTGGTTGAGTGACTCGATCCTTCCATCTATATCACTGGTTGAGTGACTCGATCCTTCCATCTATATCACTGGTTGAGTGACTCGATCCTTCCATCTATATCACTGGTTGAGTGACTCGATCCTTCCATCTATATCAGTGGTTGGGTGACTCGAGATCCTTCCATCAATATCAGTGGTTCAGTAACAGTGACTAGAGACCAGGTGGGTGTGTTGATACAGCAGCACGCTGCTTGGTCCCGCTACCAGCAGACTTGCTAGGCAACCTTGACTTGAAAAAATGGAACTTGTTCTTAGCTCATATTCGGTGATGGTTTTGCACATCCTGGGTTCACTTAATCACTCCTTCCAGCTTAGGTTAGGTAAGATCTGTTATGAAACAGGACAAGTGTTTCCTGATCCGGGTCTAGTCATATGATGGCCCGCCGCTCCAGTCTAAATTATTTGTCAACTTCCCTTCGTTCATTCCTGAGCGTTCGGAATCATAGTATTATCATTTTCTGTTAAGTTAGGTTAGCAAATATTATCCTATATTAATGTAAAACTACCTAACGGTAACAAAATTGTTAGTGAGTTTGAGTTGAGAAGGACTTGCCGAGCATGGGCCAGTAAGCCTGCTGCAATGCTCCTGCATTCTTATGTTCTTACGTCTGGCAGCAGAGCCTACTGAAAATTCTCTAGCGTGTTTTTTTTTTCGCCAACGCTAAAAAAAAGGTCGACTGATGGGATACTAAAGTTTAATTCATAGTTACAAAGAAACAAAAAATGGGGTTTTACACTTAAAATCAAACCGAAACAAGACTTTGTGATTAGCATATCTTGCTAAGTTAAAAAAAAAAAAATGTATCTCCACAGATCACAACAATGTCATTATCGCAACAAGGAAAATAATCGGTTGGATAATAAACTCATTCCTTCCTCCCTCTCTCTTTCACCCCTTCCTTTCTCTACCTATTAAAATAAAAAACGTCATTGATGACACTCTTGAGGTCACTGGTTCTCTCGAGGCTGGAATATTAACTTCCCTTCAGGACAGGCGGAAATGTGGAACTGGAAAACGTACAAAGAACCTTCACAGGTCATATAAACTCATGTCAGCACCTGAATTAGTAGGAATTGTACGCCTAGAACGTAGGCCACAAAGATACCAGATAATTTACATCTGGAAGATTCTGGTGGGCTTGGTCCTAAATATCAGTACATATGAACACAAGAGGCTTGGCAGACAGTGCAAGATACCAGCTGTGAGAAGCAAGAGAGCGACGAGCACTCTGTTGAAAATGTTATAAAACACCGACAAGTTGAAGATTAAGACACATCTGCAACAGATGGGTATCTTTATTGATGAAATGTTTCGCCCTATACAGTAGACTTCTTCAGTCAAATACAAATAGAGCAGTAGTAATTAAAGATGTAATCAGTCTATCAACCTTGGAGAAAATGTATTTGAGGTGGTCAGTCCCTCAGCTTGGAGAAGAGTTCAGTTCCATGGAGCTGATACCCAACTGTTGCACGTGTGATTTAATCTTCAACTCAATAAGTGTAAGGGGACGACGACTCTTAAAAACCTTCTCTTCGTAAAGGACTTGGGAATAATTATGTCTGCTGATCTGTCGTTTAAAGACCATAACAAGACAAAGATCACAACAGCCAGGAAGATGACGGGGTGGGTATTGAGAACTTTCAAAACAAGGGAAATAATGCCGATGGTGACACTATTCAAATCGCTAGTGCTCCCTCACTTAGAATACTGCTCAGTGCTGACGGCCCCGTTCAGGGCAGGAGAAATATCAGAGCTGGAACAAATTCAGAGATCGTTTACGGCTCACATTGAGCCATTGAAACATCTAAATTATTGGGAACGCCTTCAAGTCTTGAACATGTACTCATTAGAGCGGAGGAGAGAGAGATACATGATAATATATACATGGAAAGTACTTGAGGGCCTGGTCCCAAATCTGCACACTGCCATAACAACATACTGGAGTGAGAGATATGGGAGAAAGTGTAAAATAAACCCAGTGAGGAGCAGGAGTGCGGTGGGGACAATACGGGAGCACTGTATTAACATCCGGGGTCCCAGACTATTCAACATCTTACCAGAAGATATCCGAAACACGGCTGGAACCAGTGTAGAAGCCTTAAAGAGGAAACTGGACAAATATCTTCACCAGGTGCCAGATCAACCAGGCTGTGATGGATATGTGGGGCAGCGGGCCTCCAGCAGCAACAGCCTGGTTGACCAGGCAAGCACCAGACGAGCCTGGCCCATGGCCGGGCTCAGAGAGTAGATACTCTCGAAATTCTTCAAAGGTATATCAAAGGTATTCAAGCTTAACTGGATTACCAGCAGACTCCTGGCTGTTGTCAAGAGGGAACTTCATAATTTTTTCCAACCATTTCATGATCGGCCAGGCTTTGGTGCATACACCGAACTGCGGGCGGCAGGTACTAACAACTTCATCAATCAGGAGGGCTGAGTTGGGAAGGGGCCGCGGAAGCGGTAATCTCCGGAAGCGGCTACAGGAAACATACAGGGGTGGCTACTCCCCTAGGTTCCCCGGTGGCCCACCCCCGGTCTCCCTGGTGGCCCACCCCTAGTCTCCCAGGTGGCCCACGTCTGGTCTCCCTGGTGGCCCACCCCCGGTTTCCCTGGTGGCCCACCCCTGGTCTCCCTGGTGGCCCACCCCATGTCTCCCGGTGGCCCACCCCTGGTTCCTCGGAGGCCCACCCCTGGTCTCCCTGGTGGCCTACTTATCCATTTACTCATCAGAATAATCACAACCATTTTTCACTACTATCTTAGCACTCTATTAAGTTCCCTTGATTACTATGGTTACACCACCGGGATCAAGCTGACGTACGTGCCAGCACGCCTCTTTCACCACCGGGATCAAGCTGACGTACGTGCCAGCACGCCTCTTTCACCACCGGGATCAAGCTGACGTACGTGCCAGCACGCCTCTTTCACCACCGGGATCAAGCTGACGTACGTGCCAGCACGCCTCTTTCACCACCGGGATCAAGCTGACGTACGTGCCAGCACGCCTCTTTCACCACCGGGCTCGGTAAGACAACATAAATAATTTTAAATTTTAAAATTATGAATAGACTAATTTCAGCAAAATTTGTATGAATTAATCAGGAGCCACGAACAGTCCGTGTGAACACACAAAGAAACCATACCACGGGTGGGGTTCAAACCCTACCCGTGGTATGGTTTGTTTGCAATCGTATCATTACGATTTCGTGAGTCAACACACAAAGAACACAGGACCCTAAACAATATTTCAGAAGGTTATACATTACTCACATAAGAGCAACATATAACCACCGCCGCCGCCGCCCGCCCAAGCACGTGCAAATATTAAGGTAAGGATTGTATGTTTGCAACCACACTTCTCCCAGAACTATGAGAGACCAAGTGAACATGTCGACCACTGACAAGAACAATCACAGGGACATGATCAAAACATACCTGTGACAGGTTTCAAGAGTCTTGTATTCAAATTACTATATTTATTTAGGGAAGCGTTAAACCATACAGCGCCTGTGAAGTGGAATTCAGATTTGATTCTCAGTAGGTACATATGTATTCCCGACACAGACAACGTATATACTGTCAGTTACTTGACAGCACTGATCATGTACCTGGAGCCACACAAAATACCTAAGACTCACCTCTTGGAGGTGGCTGCTCTTCGAAGTCAGACCTGAAGCTAGACTTCTTTTCGGTTGCCAGCAGCCCGCAAACCTACACAACCATCACAATCTGACTGATCTGGTACTTGTTTCAGGGAGAGGTCAAGTTTCCTTAATGCAGGTAAGAGCTCTTATATTTGCTGGTTGAAGATTCCGTATAAAATTCTAAGAGGAACTGACAGGGTAGAAAGGGACCGACTCACTGAGGCGCGTAGACCAGGGTCAACAGGGTCAAGAGGACACCGGTGGAAACTATGGACTCTGGCGCCCCACAAGGACGATAAAGAATATTTTGATCAGGTAGTAGAAGTGGAATGAGAGGCTGGGGATGAACAGTAGACTAAACGAATTTAATCTAATGACTTTGAAAGAAGGAAAGACTAGGGCAGACGTGATCACGACATCCAAGATACTCAGAGGAGCAGACAGGGAGGATAGGGCCAGAATGAACTACGGGAACCAGGGACAAGGCAATGTAATACCCTGTATAACACGGTTCTGAACAGAGTGGGTTTTGTTATAGCACTCTTTATAATTTTAAATCTTTTAAAAAAAATTAACATTAGTGAAGTGCATTACTCACCGCGTTAATGTTTACACACACGGAGTCATCAGTACGAACGCTAATAATAAGATGAAATCATAAGACATGGAATGGGCACACCATCTTACATTAAATGAGCTTTCAACTTTTATCAGAAAAATAAACGATGCTTCTACTTTTCTTATGGACACCGATGCTAACACTGAACAAAGTATGAAAGTTCGGCAAGTATTGCAAAATGTTATTCCATGTTGCAAAGACAAGTATGAAGAAAAACATTATGTAAAGTACATTGTTCAAATATTTCAAATGAAAACTCGTGTTCAATAAAAACAATAAAAAATTTACTTTTTTTTCGTTTTATTTGAATCCTTTTTAATTTTTAGTGTTTATCAATTAGTATTTCTGATTAGCGTGCAGTATATAAATGATGCGTAATTATTTCTTCACCAATACTGTAATGCAATTGTCTGTTTAGAACGTAATACACTATAACACTTTATAACAATGTTTTAAACAGCGCGGTTTTACATAGCACGGAACTTTTTCGGCACCAATTAACAGCGCTATACAAGGTATTCCTGTATAGGTAAACAAAAGACAGAGAAAGCAACAAAATTAGAAAATACTTTTGTTTAGTCCCAAGGTAGTTGTGAAGTGGCATAAACCAGATGCGGAAGCGATGAAGACAAACACACACGTGTGTGTACAAGCACACCAAGCTCTTAGCTTCACTTTTGCTTCATTGCAAGCAACCTGACACTCATTAATATAAGAAAAAGAATTAGACTATCTGGAAAACTCAACTAATGATGGCGAACAATGTAAAGAGAAAGTTAAAACTACCGAATACACCTTTGATAAAATGCGACAAAGCATGACACATCTCGGTATGACCCACAAGATTCACAAACACAAAGATTAAACGTGATAAAACGTTTAACAACGAGTTCCGAACTTTTACAGACCTTCACAATTTTTTTTTGTGTTTAGAACTAAGGCTTGAAACTGTCAAGAGAAACTCATGGAAGTGAATGCAAACCAAAATGTTATAAGAAATACACACAACCAAGCACCAGTTTTCAACATGAAAAAGTTATGTATAAAACAGGGAGCAAGGAGTTATAGGAGTAAGAAGTTCACACTACGTTTCAAGAAACAGAAGTAATACAAGTCATATACTGTATTCATCATGGTACTGTTGCCAGACAACGTCCTAACAGATTACATCCACATTCCTCCCACACCTCCCCTCTTTTCACCTTCTAAGAGAACCAGGTGTAGGCAAACACATGAAAATTTCTACATGAATATACACCGATTACATACCCAAGAATTTTCATTTAATGATATTTTGTCTACAAAGTGATACCAGATTCATGATGAAGCTGCTAAGATACACACTGAAACATTCACACTAAGGCAGCACATTAATCTAACAGTGGGCAAAGGAAAACGTTGTTTCAATGGTGAGAAACTCAAACTTCAGTAGGAAGCAGAAGTTACAACTCTAAACTACACTATTTATGTATTCAGATCACCTGTGAGATACAAGAGTTCGGAAAATATAAATATCTTTAACACCTCTCGCAGTGTGCTCTCTGAAAACAAGATGCGACATCTCGAGCGTACTTTTGACTAAAAGGTAGGCCAAGTCCCACCAAGGTAGGGTGACACAAAGAAAGAACATTCACCATTACTCATTCAATAACTGTCTTGCCAAAGGGTGCGCGGACATCACAATTCCAATGACTTTCTGAATAACATCACCCCCGCTTCTTCAGCGTGCAGGCACTACTTTCCACCTCCAGGACTCGATCTGTACTCTGAAAATACTTGAAGGCAACGTCTCTAATCTTAACACTGAAAATAAATTACTGGTGTTGGTAAACCCACATGGGTCAGCAGAAGAAAGTGGTGGGGGTTCGATCTTCCATCCATTACTCTACAGACATGCTACCTAACTGCACTCGCCCAACTCTCTCGGTAGTCGAGTCCAGGGAAGAAACATCAACCAGTTTGTGAAGAAAGTGAAGGCAGCAAGCTACACCACCTCCGTAATCTGGATGACCAGTCACCTGGGGTCAACCAGTTTGTGAAGAAAGTGAAGGCAGCAAGCTACACCACCTCCGTAATCTGGATGACCAGTCACCTGGGGTCAACCAGTTTGTGAAGAAAGTGAAGGCAGCAGATCTAGGCAGCAAGCTACAACACCTCCGTAATCTGGATGATCAGTCACCGGGGGTAAAATTAATGAACTTCACAACCTGGCCAGTGGTACACCAAACATCGCTAGTATCATTGCTAGTTTTAGCTGAAGTACCAACACATTCAGTATATCCCAGGTGTAAATTTGATCTCGTCTGTGCTCCATGAATCACTGCGTGGTATTTTAAACGTTCCTAACAATTTGTATTCGAAATAATACTGACAGTGAAAGTTCTCTGAATATTCTTCAGCTTTGTAAATACCCCAGTCTTAAATGTTATTAATGTACAGCAATATTTCAGAGTTAATGTTGCCGTTGATGGTTGTGGGGATCATCGCTTCCATGGTCGCTCTCAGACCAGGCCTCCTTAATTAACAGTGTTGTCAGCAGTGTTCAAGATAGATGCACGCAGCCAAGCACAGCACCGCAGCCTGGCGTGGCATTCCTTGTGTGCAATATTCTACTGCACACTCCATGTCATTAAGTTGTGATAGCAACAACAGTGTGTTTTGAGGGTAAACTATTCAAACATAGTTACTTGGGTTATACATGTGACAAGTCTTGAGAATTCTACTCTCACAGCTCAACTCACCTGAACAATCAATTAAGCCTCGTAGGCCTATGTAACCATCACATCCTGGAAGATATAGCAATGTTTGTAGGAAATAATCCATTTTATTCTGGAAAACTTCTACCTTGATTTCGGCAATACTTTTTTGTTTTGTTTGTTAATCTTATTCTATCTTCCTCCCGCATTTCTCAGTTACGGTAGAGTTCCGCTTACGGACCTGATCCTCAAGAACTTTTCAAGTAGATTCCAAGTACCTTAAAGCATTCATTGTAGTTTAGATGCGTCACTATGTGGGCAGTAAGCTACGGCGATATATTTTTTCGCCTCTCGTTTATCTCCGGCCTCGAAAATTGCTGAGAGATCAGAGAAATATCCGAAATATAAAATTCCAATCGATTTTAATATCATCACTGGTACAACGTTGCTCTTAAGGTGCTTCTTATTCACTTTCTCACTTTCCTGACATTTACTGCATTTGCCTTATCGCGTTTCTAAAATAAGAGGTCATTTAAGATTAATATGAGTCTGCATGTGCTGTGTGTGTGGGGGCGTATGTAAGCACATATATATGTCGTGCCGAACAGGTAAAACTTGCGATTTTGGGTTAAATAGCAACGTTTTTCTTGCCGAATAAAGCAAGCGAAAATTTGTGTATGAAATAATTTCGCAAAAATCATTCTGAACCTGACGAAAAAATATATATTTCATTGTGTTTGTTTAATATTAAATTATTGTAAACTTATCTAAAATATATTTAGTTGGATTAGACTAAATTAAATTGTACTTGTTACAATAAGGTTAGATAAGTTTTCTAAGGTTCTTTTGGTAAAAAAATAATTTTTTACATTAACAAAAATGAAAAAATACATCTTTAAACATGTAAGAGAAAATTTTAGCAAGGACTTAATTTTAAATGAGTTCTTGCTAATTGACCAGTTTTACCTATTCAGCATGACATATATATATATATATATATATAAATTCAGTGAGCAACAACTGGTTTGCCAGCAGTATCAAGCAGCAATGAGAGTCATGAAGAAAGTGAAGGAAGATTGATTGAAGAACTTCACGAGTTTGATTTGGTAAATGTTATGAAGAAACTGTAGCCAGCATTCACAACAACAACAACAACAACAACGCGACACTCACCTGCCTCCTTGTCGGTGTTATTGATGAGCAAGACATGTGCAACATGTGTCTTACACATCAACTTGTCGGTGTTATTGATGAGCAAGACATGTGCAACATGTGTCTTACACATCAATTTGTCGGTGTTATTGATGAGCAAGACACATGTGCAACATGTGTCTTACACATCAACTTGTCGGTGTTATTGATGAGCAAGACACATGTGCAACATGTCTTCACATCAATTGTCGTGTTATTGATGAGCAAGACATGGCACATGTCTACAATCTTGTCGGTGTTTCATTGAATTGAAAGCAAGAGCACATGTGCAACATGTGTCTTACACATCAACTTGTCGGTGTTATTGATGAGCAAGACACATGTGCAACATGTGTCTTACACATCAATTGTCTATTATGCGCTCGGTCCTGTCGTATTGATGAGCAAGCACAACATGTGCAATGCTATTGTAAGTTCCGTTTACACATCAACTTGTTGGTGTTTTATAACATTTTCAACAAAGGTGGTATTGCTTACATCAGGAAATCAACTGGAGTTGTGGGAAGTTGTTTCATCTTGGGTAAACCCAGCTAGTAAATATCTAAGTTCCCTTCCCATCTTCACTACACTCAAACTTTGCAAGGAACATCCTCCTTTCCTTTTTAGAAAACAGTAATTTCCAGTTATATTAACAAGGAACACTCTCGTAATACTGTTTATTTAAACCTCTAGAAAACATTTTGAAAGCTTCAGAAAAATGTACATTAATAAGTGGAAACTGAAAATCAAAAGTTTTAGCTCAGAACTTGAACCATCGCCACCATCTCTACATTGCTTAACTGAATTAATTAGTACAGTTTAAAAACATTTAAACTTTAAAGAAACATAAGTAAAAAAAAAAAATATTCTAATACGTATCTGAAGGTAATCTGGACCAGTGTAAGTTCTAAAAATGACGAGACGTTAAAGTTACTCAACCTTCAATCTCAGAATTTTCAACTTTAACCATCAGAGTAACCTATGTTTATTTACTTTAAATTTCAGGTATTAAAATAATAATTGTTTCTGATTTTCAAAGTTTTTTGTCAAAGTCTGAAAAACTTCAGACTGCATAATGGATGTGTTTCAGTTAATTCAGTTTACTGATAGAGAGAAGTTGTTGTTTAAGAACTGAATTATAATTTACTTCTCAACTTCTAGTTACAAGTACTGTACTCTTTCAGATTTTAAAAAGTTTGAATATAATTTTATTACCAGAATGTTGGGTGTTTTAGTTTAATATAACTGGAAATAATTCACAGTTTACGTAACTGCTTCTGAGTATGTCTTCATGAGATTAATAAACATGTAAATACAGTAAGTTCAGAATTTTTAATGAATAAAGACATCATCAAGAGTAATTATTTAAGAGTCAACCTCCCTGGGTTATTTAACAGTCAACCTCCCTGGGTTATTTAACAGTCAACCTCCCTGGGTTATTTAACAGTCAACCTCCCTGGGTTACGTCATGGGTTATTACAGTCAACCTCCTGGTTATTTAACAGTCAACCTCCTGGTTATTTAACAGTCAACTCGTTTAACATCCTCCTGGGTTATTTAACAGTCAACCTCCCTGGGTTATTTAACAGTCAACCTCCCTTGGGTTATTTAACAGTCAACCTCCCTGGGTTATTTAACAGTCAACCTCCCTGGGTTATTTAACAGTCAACCTCCCTGGGTTATTTAACAGTCAACCTCCCTGGGTTATTTAACAGTCAACCTCCCTGGGTTATTTAACAGTCAACCTCCCTGGGTTATTTAACAGTCAACCTCCCTGGGTTATTTAACAGTCAACCTCCCTGGGTTATTTAACAGTCAACCTCCCTGGGTTATTTAACAGTCAACCTCCCTGGAAGTCATTTATTTAACAGTCAACCTCCCTGGGTTATTTAACAGTCAACCTCCCTGGGTTATTTAACAGTCAACCTCCCTGGGTTATTTAACAGTCAACCTCCCTGGTAAAGTCAACTTATTTTAACAGTCAACCTCCCTGGGTTATTTAACAGTCAACCTCCCTGGGTTATTTAACAGTCAACCTCCCTGGGTTATTTAACAGTCAACCTCTGGTTTAACAGTCAACCTCCCTGGGTTATTTAACAGTCAACCTCCCTGGGTTATTTAACAGTCAACCTCCCTGGGTTATTTAACAGTCAACCTCCCTGGGTTATTTAACAGTCAACCTCCCTGGGTTATTTAACAGTCAACCTCCCTGGGTTATTTAACAGTCAACCTCCCTGGGTTATTTAACAGTCAACCTCCCTGGGTTATTTAACAGTCAACCTCCCTGGGTTATTTAATACCTACTGATCACTAACTATTCCCTTATAAATGAAACACAGTTACCATAATTTTAAAAATATTGAAAAGCTTTAGTATAGGCCTAAAATTGAGTATCGCTTCCAGTACCGGCCAAAATTTTGGTATCGTCCCATGCCTACTTCATATATAAGGAGAATTTACAACAAAGCACTGGTTATCCTCAAGAAAGACCTGAAGAAATTTATGAAACTGAGTTCCTGATCAGCCAGGCTGTGGTTGATAATTATTCCATCAACCACTACTAGTACTGCTCTAGGGCCGAGTTGCTGGGACAATGACCCCAGAAATCGTCTTCTGGTAACGCTCGTCCACCTCACTGCCTGACGTACCTTTCATATACCTTTGATGGGTTCCCAGAGTTACTTTACTCCCAGACCCTGCTGGCCGTGGGCCAGGCCGTATTTTTCAATTTTGTACGGGGTTCAATATAAGATTTTTATAAGTTTATGCAACTTTTAAAATTCGTATAAATGCCAAATTAAACTAAAGAAAATGAAAAGAGTATGTGCACGTTTAGAGGAAGCAGCGTCACAATGCTACGAGGCACCTCGAACGAAGATTAACATAGTGAAATTAGGATAATTTGTTTTGGCAGCCACGTTCAACACTTCCGTTTACCCTTTCGTTCAACACTTTTACTGACAACCACGTTCAATGACTAAGCTCTTACGTTCAAAGATCACACCGGTGTCGTTCAAATATCACAGTGTTACTATCACAATTGCAAAGAAAATGATATCAAGAACCTTGAAAATAAGCGATGTCCAGACAATGATACTCTTCACGACACTGCTAGCTACTCTGGAGACTGGAATATTACTGTAGAACACCACCACCTTGTAGGGCAGGTGATACTGCACGCCTGCAAATTGTACACACTACAATATTTTAATAACGTTTATAGCGTTTAGCCGTGAGAAACAAGGGAATCTTCCTTCCAAGGACTGAACCTGTGACCTGGAAGACACTAGTTTGGCTGCCCCGCCGGGGAACGTGGAGAATATACAGAGAACCCTTGTGAGGAATATACAGAGAACCCTGAGAGGAATATACAGAGAACCCTGAGAGGAATATACAGAGAACCCTGAGAGGAATATACAGAGAACTCTTGTGAGGAATATACAGAGAACCCTTGTGAGGAATATACAGAGAACCCTTGTGAGGAATATACAGAGAACCCTTGTGAGGAATATACAGAGAACTATTGTGAGGAATATACAGAGAATCCTTGTGAGGAATATACAGGGAACCCTTGTGAGGAATATACAGGGAACCCTTGTGAGGAATATACAGGGAATCCTTGTGAGGAATATACAGGGAACCCTTGTGAGGAATATACAGAGAACTATTGTGAGGAATATACAGAGAATCCTTGTGAGGAATATACAGAGAATCCTTGTGAGGAATATACAGAGAATCCTTGTGAGGAATATACAGAGAATCCTTGTGAGGAATATACAGAGAACCCTTGTGAGGAATATACAGAGAACCCTGAGAGGAATATACAGAGAACCCTGAGAGGAATATACAGAGAACCCTGAGAGGAATATACAGAGAACCCTGAGAGGAATATACAGAGAACCCTGTGAGGAATATACAGAGAACCCTGAGAGGAATATACAGAGAACCCTGAGAGGAATATACAGAGAACCCTGAGAGGAATATACAGAGAACCCTTGTGAGGAATATACAGAGAAGCCTTGTGAGGAATATACAGAGAACCCTGTGAGGAATATACAGAGAACCCTGTGAGGAATATACAGAGAACCCTGTGAGGAGTATACAGAGAACCCTGTGAGGAGTATACAGAGAACTCTGTGAGGAGTATACAGAGAACTCTGTGAGGAGTATACAGAGAACTCTGTGAGGAGTATACAGAGAACTCTGTGAGGAGTATACAGAGAACTCTGTGAGGAATATACAGAGAACTCTGTGAGGAATATACAGAGAACTCTGTGAGGAATATACAGAGAACTCTGTGAGGAATATACAGAGAACTCTGTGAGGAATATACAGAGAACTCTGTGAGGAATATACAGAGAACTCTGTGAGGAATATAGAGAACTCTGTGAGGAATATACAGAAAACTTTGTGGATAATATACAGAAACCTTTGTGGAGAATATACAGAGAACTTTGTGGAGAATATACAGAGAACTTTGTGGGGAATATACAGAGAACTTTGTGGGGAATATACAGAGAACTCTGTGAGGTACAGAGAACTTTGTGGATAATATACAGAAAACTTTGTGGAGAATATACAGAGAACTTTGTGGAGAATATAGAGATAACTTTGTGGGGAATATACAGAGAACTTTGTGGAGAATGCACAGAAACTTTGTCAGAACTCTCATACAGAGAACTCTGGAGAATATACAGAAACTTTGTGATAATATACAGAGAACTCAGTTGATGGTACAGTGAATTTGTGTGAGACATACAACAACTTTGTGGTGAATATACAAGAACTTTGTGAATATAGAGAGTAGACAATGTAGTGAATATACAGAGAACTTGTGGGAATCAAGACAACTTCACCTTCATACAACTGTCTAATGACAACTGCACCTTTCAACACTCGTCAATGATCACTACTAACCTTCAACACCATGCACCTAACTGACACCTCTTCAACACTGTCACTGACACCTTCAACACTGTCACTGACACCTTCAACACTGTCACTGACACCTTCAACACTGTCACTGACACTCACCTTCAACACTGTCAATGACACTCACCTTCAACACTGTCAATGACACTCACCTTCAACACTGTCAATGACACTCACCTTCAACACTGTCAATGCACTCACCTTCAACACTGTCAATGACACTCACCTTCAACACTGTCAATGACACTCACCTTCAACACTGTCAATGACACTCACCTTCAACACTGTCAATGACACTCACCTTCAACACTGTCAATGACACTCACCTTCAACACTGTCAATGACACTCACCTTCAACACTGTCAATGACACTCACCTTCAACACTGTCAATGATCACTCACCTTCAAGCAACACTGTCAATGACACTCACCTTCAACACTGTCAATGACACTCACCTTCAACACTGTCAATGACACTCACCTTCAACACTGTCAATGACACTCACCTTCAACACTGTCAATGACACTCACCTTCAACACTGTCAATGACACTCACCTTCAACACTGTCAATGACACTCACCTTCAACACTGTCAATGACACTCACCTTCAACACTGTCAATGACACTCACCTTCAACACTGTCAATGACACTCACCTTCAACACTGTCAATGACACTCACCTTCAACACTGTCAATGACACTCACCTTCAACACTGTCAATGACACTCACCTTCAACACTGTCAATGACACTCACCTTCAACACTGTCAATGACACTCACCTTCAACACTGTCATGGTCTATTGACTTTATCACTTTTACTAACAGCCACACTGAACATTTTCATCGAATTAACGTTCAACACTGTCACTGACCATGCTGAACACTTTCACTAACATGTTCAACACTTTCTCTGAGGGCCTTGTCCAACACCTGAAAAACACTTTCTCTTTCTGCAACATCCTTGCACGCCTTTCACTCACCAACACATCCTCAATTATTATCAAATATTGCCACATCCTGAACAACTATCATTTTTGATACCCCTTCCCCCCACACAAAAGCAATGGGATCAGATAACTTGTCTCCATAGATGCAGTCATTTTGTGACCGAACAATAATGGTACAAAACGAATGTTTTCACTCAGAACAAGTGCCAGAAAACTGGAAAAAGGCAAATGTTGTCCCCATTTATAAAATGGGTGACCAGTATCTATAACATTCGTAGTGTCAAAAGTTCTGGAGAAGATAGTAATGAAAAGGATTTTAGGCCACTTGGAGAGGAAGACAAGCCTGGGCGGATTACGTCAGAGTGCAGGAAAGTATGTGATATAGAACCACACCAGAGAGTAATCCAGAAACTGGAGGAAGAGGAAGGATTAAAAAGCAGAGAGCTCCAGTGGGTCAGGGGGTACGGTACATGAATGAAAGTAGAGAGTAACACTGAGAATGAGACATCAGAATGGGAGAGAGTAACACTTTCTAATACCATATTGTGAACGACCTATTAGAGGGTATAAAATACTATGATGTAAAATTAACGAGATGCTTAAGATCAGGAATGGACGGTGATAAACTTCAGGAAGACCTCAACAGACCACAAATATGGTCAACCACGTGACTTGTCAAGTTCAAACCAAACAAATGCAAGGGCATGCAAACTGGAGGTGAGGGCAGACTGGACATAATACAGCATATACGGAGAGAAGTTGCAAATATCAGAGTGAAAAAGACCTGGGGTGAATAACACCAAAAATAATTTAATTAATAAATAAAAAACAGTTTAACGACAGCGACATATTCAAGATTAGCAAACTTTAGAAGAGCACTGAGGAACCTGAATAAAGAATCCTCCAGAACCTTATATACAACATGTTAG
Organism: Cherax destructor; assembly: GCA_009830355.1. Lineage (NCBI taxonomy): Eukaryota > Metazoa > Arthropoda > Malacostraca > Decapoda > Parastacidae > Cherax > Cherax destructor. The sequence continues at coordinate 20,165 of WNWK01010902.1, forward strand.
GCCAATTGCCGACCATGCGGACCCAGCATGGAGCCCACACCTGATAAACAAGAAACTCGAAGAGGATCAAAGACCTGTAACAAACCTAGTACCAGAACAAAGATGAATTTTAAGAAGAGGCTAGAGGAACTAAACCTGACGACCCTGGCGGAGAGAACAATGGGGAGACATGATTACAACAAACAAAATCCGGAGTGAGATAGATAGGACTGATAGCGAGCGACTGTTTGAATTAAGAGGAGCAGTATCATAGGGACACAGGTGGAAGATGTGCCACATCTGCCAGGAGAAAGGTGACCTCATTGCTGAACACTTTGCTGCGAAGATGCAAGTTCCTGATCCAGCAGGGGACACTCCTTTGTTAGACTCAAGAACTGTGTCAAACTTGTCAGAGGTTACAATAAAATAGGATGACGTGTATCTTAAATCCCTGAACCAAGAAACGCCTGTGGTGAGCCCAAGATTGCTGAGTAGATATGCAGACCAGCTAGCAGCACATCTAACTGGCATCTATCAGATGCCAATTCACAAAAAAAGAAGAGCAGAGCGGTAATCAGCAACTACAGACCAGTGTCACTCCTGTCAAACACTGGCAAGATTTTTGAGAAAATCTCATTAATCTCTCTGTGCGACAGTCATTAAAAATCATATATATAGTCCTAGTCCACAAACGTTTCAGTAAGAAATCACAAAAAAAACTATAGAAGCTTAGAAGCTAGATGCCAAGATAATGACGTTAATCTTTAAGCTACTTAATATGAACATAACTGCGCACTTGCACTCCCATTTAATCTGAAGAATACCTGAAGGATATAATTCTTGCCTGATGCCTATAATGTCAAACTATAACTACTTCTTGACTGCAGGAAAGAAGGAGATGACAATTTACATCCGAGAAATACTGAAGGGACTATATGTAAATCTGCAAAATGAAAATAATAAGCGACAAATACTCAACACCCTTCTTCCATAAACAAGGAGAATAACCTACTTGTTATTAAAATACATTTTTAGGTTCCTCCAAATCACTCGTGATATGCAGAGTTGTGGTACATATGGTAGCCAGCACGCTTGAGAGCACCAACAGCCTGATAGATAGTCGTCAAACAGGTCTGCTGTGAGGAGGTCGTGGGGGCGACGATCCCACATATACAAGACTATAGGTATTACGAACACAGGTACACACAGAACGCCCGTGGTACCTGGCCACAAGATTGATCACCAGTAACGAAACATTCAGTATTAAAGGCAAAGAAACTGCAAAAGTATCTTACGAGTACCCATATATTCCCACCACTAATAATTAGTGTTATGAAACTTGGAAGTAACATAAGAGAAAGCAAAATTGAGTACCCCCACTCAGCCACTGCCTCATACACTCGTACAAGAGAAACCAGTATGTGTAATCAGCCTGAGCTAGTGAGAGACTGCCCTCCATACCTTAGTGTGGGTATAAAGTCAACTTGTCTGGAGTTCCTGACTGTTATTTATAACTGGCAGTTATTCACAGAACAGTCGTGGGCCCTTGACAACTATACAATAATGACTACCTGACATTGTCTTATAGAAGAATGTATGATGATGTGCGATGCACACCAAATAAGATGATGTACTCTGTGCACACCACGAGAGGTACACCCTAAGACATAAAAATATCCATGCTGCATGGTGTGCAAGATACAAGTGTACAACTATACATGTTCAATGTTACAATCACTATCATAGTCTCACAGCATGGGTACGGGGTGACTACCACTCACAGCATGGGTCCGGGGTGACTACCACTCACAGCATGGGTACGGGGTGACTACCACTCACAGCATGGGTACGGGGTGACTACCACTCACAGCATGGTACAGGGTGACTACCACTCACAGCATGGGTATGGAGTAACTACCACTCACAGCATGGGTACGGGGTGACTACCACTCACAGCATGGGTACGGGGTGACTACCACTCACAGCATGGTACAGGGTGACTACCACTCACAGCATGGGTATGGAGTAACTACCACTCACAGCATGGGTACAGGGTGACTACCACTCACAGCATGGGTACAGGGGTGACTACCACTCACAGCATGGGTACGGGGTGACTACCACTCACAGCATGGGTACGGGGTGACTACCACTCACAGCATGGTGGGCCTCAAGCATGGGCGGGTGACTACCACTCACAGCATGGGTACGGGGTGACTACCACTCACAGCATGGGTACGGGGTGACTACCACTCACAGCATGGGTACGGGGTGACTACCACTCACAGCATGGTACAGGGTGACTACCACTCACAGCATGGGTATGGAGTAACTACCACTCACAGCATGGGTACGGGGTGACTACCACTCACAGCATGGGTACGGGGTGACTACCACTCACAGCATGGGTACGGGGTGACTACCACTCACAACATGGGTACGGGGTACATGACAGAGCTACCAATTCCCCGTCCTTTCACTCTGAGTGAAGGTTGGTGTGGTCCTCTCCCAGTCATTCATGGAGGCTGCGACCCATCTGATGACCGTGGGAACCAAGGTCACGATAAGCCTTCCACTGCCGTCTTAACGTGGTGTTTCCACCTCCAGGGACCTCTCACCCCAGGCTGGCACTCCGGGGTTCCCTCGCTCCAGGCTGGCACTCCGGGGTTCCCTCGCTCCAGGCTGGCACTCCGGGGTTCCCTCGCTCCAGGCTGGCACTCCGGGGTTCCCTCGCTCCAGGCTGGCACTCCGGGGTTCCCTCGCTCCAGGCTGGCACTCCGGGGTTCCCTCGCTCCAGGCTGGCACTCCGGGGTTCCCTCGCTCCAGGCTGGCACTCCGGGGTTCCCTCGCTCCAGGCTGGCACTCCGGGGTTCCCTCGCTCCAGGCTGGCACTCCGGGGTTCCCTCACTCCCAGGCCGGCACGCCGGGGCTCCCTCATTCCCAGGCCGGCACGCCGGGGCTTCCTCACTCCCAGGCCGGCACGCCGGGGCTCCCTCATCCCCAGGCCGGCACGCCGGGGCTCCCTCACTCCCAGGCCGGCACGCCGGGGCTCCCTCACTCCCAGGCCATCACACCGGGGCTCCCTCACTCCCAGGCCGGCACGCCGGGGCTCCCTCACTCCCAGGCCGGAACGCCGGGGCTCCCTCATCCCCAGGCCGGCACGCCGGGGCTCCCTCACTCCCAGGCCGGCACGCCGGGGCTCCCTCACTCCCAGGCCGGCACGCCGGGGCTCCCTCACTCCCAGGCCGGCACGCCGGGGCTCCCTCACTCCCAGGCCGGCACACCGGGGCTCCCTCACTCCCAGGCCGGCAAGTTTTAGCACACCTTTTTTTTTCTTTCCTCCCTGTAGGAAGTTTTTTTTTTGGTCCATGTCCACACATATATGTTTTGTGTTGTGTGCCTGCGAGAAAGAGACCAAGCTTTTCTTTCAATCAATCATGGTCGAGGACGACAATGGGTAGGTGGCCGAGCGATGTATACCCAGTTTGGGATTTATATTTAGTTTGGGTCACCTTTATATTTCGCATCACGCTGGTGCTGACATCTACCGAGCCTAATAGGCCTAGCAAGCTCAGCTCGCACTACTCTGCCTCACTCTCGCACTAGACAGCCTAGAGACAAGTGTACTCCTCTCTCCCTTGCAGCAGTGGGCCCAGCAGGTTGAGCTCCAGGGCAAATTAAATACACTGCCTGTGTACAAGAACCCAATAAAGTAACATGCCTCCGAAGTCTTATTATTGATCCCTGCTTGGATATGATTGTGGTGTATAAATGGAAAACAGGAATAAATAAAGGGGATGTAAATAGCGTGCTAAAAATATCTAGTATTGACAGGACTCGCAGCAATGGCTTTAAGTTGGATAAATTCAGATTCAGGAAGGATACAGGAAAGCACTGGTTTGTTAATAGAGTTGTGGATGAGTGGAACAAACTCCCGAGTACCGTCTTAGAAGCTAAGATGTTGTGTAGTTTTAAAAATAGGTTAGATAAATACAGGAGTGGGTGTGGGTGGGTGTGAGTTGGACCTGACTAGCTTGTGCTACTAGGTCTTATGCCGTGCTCCTTCCTTAAGTGGAAGTGACCTGACTACGTGGAGTTTACCTGGAGAGGGTTAACTCCAGGTAGTCAGGTCTAAGCCGGGGAGTGACATGGACTTGCCTCGCATGGGTCAGTAGGCCTGCTGCAGTGTTCCTTCTTTCTTATGTTACCTCGCGCCTGCATTCCAAGGAGTACAGGTCAAGTGACTTCAAACGTTCCCAGTAATTTTTGTGCTTGACTGAACTTATATGTGCAGTGAAAGTTTCTGTACATTTGTAATTTCGCCAGCCTTGAAAGGGGCTGTTAGTGTGCAACAGTATTCCAGCCGAGAGAGAACAAGTGACTTAATCCCTTGTTTTAAAGGTTCTCATATCCATCCCATCATTTTCCACGCGGTTTATAGTGACACCATTGTGATCCTTGAAGGTGAGATCCTCTGACATTATCACTCCCAGTGCTTCACATTAGTTTTCGCTCTATTGTGTGATTAGAATTTGTTATATATTCCGTTCTATCTTTTATTTCTCGAGTTTTCTATAACTGAAATTTGTCCTCATTGCACACAATATTGTTTATGGGGCTCACTGGAAAACTTGATTTATATCCGCTTGGAGATTTACACAGTCCTCGATGAATGATACTCATGCAAATTCTAGTGTCGTCAGATATGAGGATGAGGAAAAGGATCGGAATGAGTACTGTGGTTTGCAGAAAGCAGCTTTATACTGGTAAATTAGACACATATGCAACACTTGGGTATCTTCCTCAATAAAGATACCCAAGTGTTGCATATGTGTCTAATTTACCAACTCGTCGGTTCTCTGAACCATTCATTCACAGCTTTATACTGCAGTAGCCTCTGACTTAACTATTTGCTATTACTCTTTGCATTCTATTAATTTGAAAATTAAAAATCCATGTGCCCATTTTTCCATTTATTTCTTTTGTACACATTTTGTACACTATTACACCATGATCACACTTGTCGAAGGCTTTACATTGTCCTCCAGTACATCCAATATTGTCATAGTTATCCAATAGTTGCGAAAGGCAGGAGCGACCTGATCTAAAGCCCAGCTGCCCTGCGTTGTACAAGTGTTGGGAATCCTAGTGAATGACGATCTTGCTTCTCAGAACACTTTCAACTATTTTTATGTGGGACGTTAGTGCTATCAGTCTATAATTCTTAGTGCTTTACTGCCACGTTTGTTTGTAGCAACTGTGGATGACCCCCGTGGCTAGGTTCCCTCTCCATAGGATACTTAAGGCACGCGAAAGACGGTTTCTTGCAGTTCTTGATGAACACCTTCACTGCTCATATAAATTCGGTCAAACACCTAAATTATTGGGAATGCCTAAAGTACCCCTTGGAACACAGATGAGAAAGATGCTGCATAATTTACACCTGGAAAATTCTAAAGGAATCTGTATCATATCTGCGCACAGAAATCACTCCCTTCGAAAGCAAGAGGCTCGGCAGGCAGTGCAAAATATCCTCGATGAAAAGTATTAATGCAATGAGTACACAAATAGACAACTAAAGTGTAAAGGGACCAAGACTCAACACTCTCCCTTCATATAGAAGAGGAATTACCAACAAATCCTAGCTGTCCTTAAGAGGGAACTTCGTAAGTTCAAGTTAGTAAGGTTCTAATTAGCGAGCCATTGTGCATACGCTGGACCTCTTACAGCTAGCACTAACAGCTTGGTTGATCAGTCTATCAACCAAGAGCCTCAGTCTGGAACCGGGTGGAGGCGGCGGTGACCTCCGGAATAGTCCTCAGAAAACCTTCACGTAATATGAAGACCTGAAGTGCTCCGCATAATGCTGATTTACTATTATTAAGTACAATTGTAGCATAACCTTTGATCTTGTTCTATATATATCGCTGAACCAACCTATTAGTGTTAAAGAGAACATTTACGCTCAACTGCCTCGCCTCACATTTTTACTTATTTTTTTTTTTTAGTTTGGTAAAGTTCTATATAAATTAGTTCACAAGCGTTGTGATGATTTTATTTCTCTCCCCTATTAAGGCGTCATCTTTGTGGAGGTTTCATGTTGATGTGAACCTCCGAGGCTTCTAAGTGTTGCTCCCAGAATGTTAGGTTATTTATGGGTGGTGGGCGGGGCGACGTTAGTGTGTCACTCAGTGTTGCATGATGAGACACATTATGTCAGCAGACAACAACTGGTCCCTCTTCAGCCTCACTCGTCACTGATCCACTGTCTCATCTTACTACAGCAGATATCTTGTATTATACTTTATGTGAAGCAGTAAACCCTTGTGGGTTATTCAGCAGAAGGAATGGTAGAGGCTCGAGCCTCGGTCTGTTACACCAGACGCTCTAGCTAACTATACTTTCTGCGTCATCACTTTATAGCATTAGTTGCTCAGACTGTCACTGTCCACGTCTTCAAATACCTTAATGAAAATTACTAAGAAATGAGTGAAGACAATAAGAGCTTGTGCAACCGTGCAGAGATTGTTGCACTGATCATTTTATGTTCAAGGTAACTTGCAATTGTATCCAATATAAAGTTCACAGTCAACAACCCTGCTTGTGGTTTGAAGGTAATTTAGCCAATATTCCTCCTAGCAGTGATCTATATATTAAAAAAACTAGCTAGTAGTTTACTGCCTAACAGTGATCTACATATAAAGAGTAACTAGAAGTTTATTAACGTCCTTTTTGGTATTTTAAAGAACTATTTAATATGTTTTATCAATGTCCAAAGACTTGTTTGGTTTAGATCAGTTTTCTTGTTTAAGAAACGAGTGGTGCTAGTGAGTAAACACTGGAATCCTTTATTCCTCCTCTGGGAATATTCATTTATGTCTCATTTGATCTTTCCTGCGTGAAAACAAAATAGTTCACAAAGTATTTGAAGACGTGGACAGTGACAGTCTGAGCAACTAATGCTATAAAGTGATGACGCAGAAAGTATAGTTAGCTAGAGCGTCTGGTGTAACAGACCGAGGCTCGAGCCTCTACCATTCCTTCTGCTGAATAACCCACACGGGTTTGCTGCTTCACATAAAGTATAATACAAGATACCTGCTGTAGTAAGATGAGACAATGGATCAGTGACGAGTGAGGCTGAAGAGGGACCAGTATTAGTGTTGTCTGGTGACATAATGTTTCTCATGATGCGACACTGAGTGACACACTCAGGTCGCCCCGCCCACCACCCATAAATAACCTAACATTCATTGTTTACTATAAATTATTTATACTAAACACCCCACTTAAGGGACTATAAGTTTGAGTTTTGTGTGATGCAGGTAATGCCAGAGCAGCAAGTTACACCAAGACCACTTCGCTGTTCACTTTATCAACACTTCAACTCAATAAACACTTGTTTACTGTCAGACACACCAACATCGTGGGATCTTGATACAGGTACTTCTAAAACTTGTCTAATCTATAGACGACCTACTGCCACTAGTGGCTTTGTTCGTCGGCGACTCCGCCTGCCACTGCTACACCTCATCTAACACTATATAAGCTCCATTTCTGCTAATATTCTGCACTTTTGTCAAGACTAATGGACCGAACACACAGATTCCAGGCTGAGGGACTGATTACTTCAAACTCATCTTCCAACTTTCTCTGCACTGGACTGAAGAAGCCACTGCGTCGCGAATCGTTTACAGAATAAAGATACCCAAATGTTGCACAGGTGTCTTATTTATCAATAAATACTACAAAGTGCCACTGTCACTGCGTAATTATTTTCTTAAATAGTAAAAAATATTTACATCCATAGAGCAGCGTTATTATAATAAAAAATGAAGCGCTAAACCTACAAGGGTCATACAGCGCAGCAACTGCAGATCTGTCATTAACAGTGAGTCTAGCCCGGCTTTCTGCCAGATTCAACACAAACGTGAAGTTAAGAGACAAGTCTGTATCGTCCACTAACACACGGACAAGTGGGAACGCTAGACTTTTCTGGCAGAGTTTATTATTTCCTGAAGTTACTTCGTCGTCTCCAGCAGCAGCAGCTCACTTCCAAACCTCAGTCATCATTAGATTTTCCATCCAGTGTAGCAGAATCAGACTTAACCGTGATTTACCTGTGTCTGGTTTCCAGGGCTCCTTTGCTTCCCGCAGCCTGACCTGAGGTCAGGCTTCAGTGCTGACCGTCTGGCAACCAGGCTGTTTGTGCTAGTGGCCCGCAGGCCTACATTCCCATCACACACCAACTTATTCGGCACTTGTAGATGTCCGGTAGATGTTCAGCGTTGAGCGCTGCCAATATAAACACTTGCCGCTAGGAAAATCTTTCGTAAAAGCTTACAGTGGTGGCTCACGCTAGCCTCTCTTGTGTATAAATATACCTAGGTGCAAGAACTGTACTGTAGCCTTCACGGTCCAGCAGCTAGAGCATATCGCTTGGTAATTTTAGAGCTACCCTAACGTGGGTTCAAACTCTCCCATTCCCTCACTTGTTTACGCTCATTCATTACAATTTCCTGGAATGACAATGCATTATCTTCGCCAGCCATCAACCACTCCCACGAAACACATTAAACCCTTGTAACCCGCAGAGCAAATCTCTGAATATATATAGCTATAGTTTTCATTATTTACTAGAATATTAACTAACGAACAGACAAGTGATCGTCGTTTTTAGTTATTTTCGAAGTAAATGTGCAAGTATGAGAGTAAAGCAGCGCGTCTCTTGTGCTTCAGTTAACCACACATTAAGCCTCCAGCGTTTTCTGAACTGAATATCCTCCCCTAGTTTACCTCTTCACAAGTACAATATCATCAAGTCCATCAGTATTTGCCAGAACTCGATAAAAGAGACAGCCTGCTCTCGTTACCCAAGTCACCATGTGTTTTATAAAGTAGTTTCAGACTACCTCTAAACACCCAACACTGCATTCCTAGTGCCATAACTACACATTTCTCTCTTCTCCTAATCTCTCATAATAACTACATTTTCGTGTCTTGGAGCCTCTCTAATTGGATCTCCAAGTTAGCCAAGGGAACGTCAGTTAGTGGCCTGTAGAGCACACCTATAATTATAGTGTCATTGTTAATGAACTAAATTACAACCGTGTTCGTAGCTGATGCTTTCAAAATTGAAGAACTTTGATCGTGTAGTTCATTCAGCGCTCTCGCCAATAAAAACGTATGTTTATATATATATATATATTTTATATATATATATATATATATATATATATATATATATAATATATATATATATATATATATATATATATATATATATATATATATATATATATATATATATATATATATATAAAGTCTGTTGAGTGTACCTGGTAAAGTGTATGGTAGAGTTATTATTGAAAGAATTAAGAGTAAGACAGAAAGCAGGATAGCAGATGAACAAGGGGGCTTTAGGAAAGGTAGGGGTTGTGTAGACCAAGTGTTTACAGTGAAACATATAGGTGAACAGTATTTGGATAAGGGTAAAGAGGTTTTTGTGGCATTTATGGATTTGGAAAAGGCGTATGATAGGATGGATAGGGGGGCAATGTGGCAGATGTTGCAGGTGTATGGAATAGGAGGTAGGTTACTGAAAGCAGTGAAGAGTTTTTATGAGGATAGTGAGGCTCAAGTTAGTGTGTGTAGGAGGGAAGGGGACTATTTCCCAGTAAAAGTGGGCCTTAGACAAGGATGTGTGATGTCACCGTGGTTGTTCAATATATTTATAGATGGGGTTGTAAGAGAAGTGAATGCGAGGGTCTGGGCAAGAGGTGTGGGGTTAAAAGATAAAGAATTAAATACAAAGTGGGAGTTGTCACAGTTGCTTTTTGCTGATGACACTGTGCTTTTGGGAGATTCTGAAGAGAAGTTGCAGAGGTTGGTGGATGAATTTGGTAGGGTGTGTAAAAGAAGAAAATTGAAAGTGAATATAGGAAAGAGTAAGGTGATGAGGATAAAAAGATTAGGTGACGAAAGATTGGATATCAGATTGGAGGGAGAGAGTATGGAGGAGGTGAATGTATTCAGATATTTGGGAGTGGACATGTCAGCAGATGGGTCTATGAAGGATGAGGTGAATCATAGAATTGATGAGGGAAAAAGGGTGAGTGGAGCACTTCGGAGTCTGTGGAGACAAAGAACTTTGTCCATGGAAGTAAAGAAGGGAATGTATGAGAGTATAGTTATACCAACACTCTTATATGGGTGTGAAGCATGGGTGATGAATGTTGCAACGAGGAGAAGGCTGGAGGCAGTGGATATGTCATGTCTGAGGTCAATGTGTGGTGTGAATATAATGCAGAGAATTCGGAGTTTGGAAATTAGGAGGAGGTGCGGGATTACCAAAACTATTATCCAGAGCGCTGAGGAGGGGTTGTTGAGGTGGTTCGGACATAGAGAGAGAATGGAACGAGACAGAATAACTTCGAGTGTATAAAAATCTGTAGTGGAGGGAAGGCGGGGTAGGGGTCGGCCTAGGAAAGGTTGGAGGGAGGGGGTAAAGGAAGTTTTGTGTGCGAGGGGTTTGGACTTCCAGCAAGCATGTGTGAGCGTATTTGATAGGAGTGAATGGAGACAAATGGTTTTTAATACTTGACGTGCTGTTGGAGTGTGAGCAAAGTAACATTTATGAAGGGATTCAGGGAAACCGGCAGGCCGGACTTGAGTCCTGGAGATGGGAAGTACAGTGTCTGCACTCTGAAGGAGGGGTGTTATTGTTGCAGTTTTATAACTGTAGTGTAAAGTACCCCCCTCTGGCAAGACAGTGATGGATTGAATTATGATGAATGTTTTTCTTTTTCGGGTCACCCTGCCTTGGTGGGAATCGGCCGATGTGTTAATAATAAAAAAAAAAAAAATATATATATATATATATATATATATATATATATATATATATATATATATATATATATATATATATATAAAAATATATATATATATAAAAATAATATATATATATATATATATATATATATATATATATATATATATATAATCCAACACTGCGCTAGCCAAGGATCCGAACCCATGTTGTACTGGCCGATATTGTGAGCGAGAACCACATGATGCCTTTATCCACAGGGACCACCCATCCTACAAGACCAGCACACAGCACAGAGCTGTGTGTTTATGTCCCAGGACATACGGAGGTGTGGAGTTTCAAGCTAATATCATTCCATCCCTGTTTGGTGTACTAGCCTACGAGCAGTATTTATATATTATTGTATATTATATATTATTGTTGTTATTTATCAATACCACTCGTTCGTGGTTACAATAATATATAAATACTGCTCGTAGACTAGTACACAAAACAGGGATGAGAATGAAATTAGCTTGAGAGCTCCCACACCTCTGTATGTCCTGGGACCAAGGTAAAACACAGCTCTGTGCTGTGTGCTTGGTTCCTGTAGGATTTGGTGGTCCTGTAGGTTAGAGCGTCATGTGGCTTTCGCTCAATATATATATATATATATATATATATATATATATATATATATATATATATATATATATGAGTGTCTGCATATGGGTTATTATTAAGCATAAATAAATAATAACAAAAATTGAAATAATCATAAAAAAACTAATTCTGACATAATTATTGAAGAAATTTTAATAATTTCGTTGGTGTCAGGGTTGGAGAACCACGGCAGAGTCCTTCAAACTCTGGCAACCCCGCCTAGGACCACGTTACCTGTGTTGCACTTACGATACCTTGATGTACCTTGGAAGAGTTTCTTGAGTTTAAGTAGTCTCGGAGCCCGGCCATGGGCCAGGCTCGTGTCAACAGGTAGACAACACGAGGAGATCAGCGGTGGGAACAATAAGGAAGAATGTTTGACAAGTAAAGGAAGAGAGTAACCAAGAGCACTTAAGTAATGAAATTAATGAATGATTGACGTAGCAGTGTGTGAGTGGAGGAACACACGTCAAGTAACAAGCAACGTAACGCCCACGGACAAGTATAGGTAGGACACACCCAGGAAGTATAGGTAGGACACGATACCTTGATGTACCTTGGAAGAGTTTCTTGAGTTTAAGTAGTCTCGGAGCCCGGCCATGGGCCAGGCTCGTGTCAACAGGTAGACAACACGAGGAGATCAGCGGTGGGAACAATAAGGAAGAATGTTTGACAAGTAAAGGAAGAGAGTAACCAAGAGCACTTAAGTAATGAAATTAATGAATGATTGACGTAGCAGTGTGTGAGTGGAGGAACACACGTCAAGTAACAAGCAACGTAACGCCCACGGACAAGTATAGGTAGGACACACCCAGGAAGTATAGGTAGGACACACCCAGGAAGTATAGGTAGGACACACCCAGGAAGTATAGGTAGGACACACCCAGGAAGTATAGGTAGGACACACCCAGGAAGTATAGGTAAGACACACCCAGGAAGTATAGGTAAGACACACCCAGGAAGTATAGGTAAGACACACACCCAGGAAGTATAGGTAGGACACACCCAGGAAGTATAGGTAATACACACCCAGGAAGTATAGGTAGGACACACCCAGGAAGTATAGGTAGGACACACCCAGGAAGTATAGGTAGGACACACCCAGGAAGTATAGGTAGGACACACCCAGGAAGTATAGGTAGGACACACCCAGGAAGTATAGGTAAGACACACCCAGGAAGTATAGGTAAGACACACCCAGGAAGTATAGGTAAGACACACCCAGGAAATATAGGTAGGACACACCCAGGAAGTATAGGTAGGACACACCCAGGAAGTATAGGTAAGACACACCCAGGAAGTATAGGTAAGACACACCCAGGAAGTATAGGTAGGACACACACCCAGGAAGTATAGGTAGGACACACCCAGGAAGTATAGGTAGGACACACCCAGGAAGTATAGGTAGGACACACCCAGGAAGTATAGGTAATACACACCCAGGAAGTATAGGTAGGACACACCCAGGAAGTATAGGTAGGACACACCCAGGAAGTATAGGTAGGACACACCCAGGAAGTATAGGTAGGACACACCCAGGAAGTATAGGTAGGACACATCCAGGAAGTATAGGTAGGACACCCAGGAGTATGGTGGAACACCAGGAGTATGGTGGACACACCCAGGAGTATGGTAGGACACACCAGGAAGTAGGTAGGACACACCCAGGAAGTATGGGTAGGACACACCCAGGAAGTATAGGTGGACACACCCAGGAAGTATGGTAGGACACACCCAGGAAGTATAGGTAGGACACACCCAGGAAGTATAGGTAGGACACACCCAGGAAGTATGGTAGGACACACCAGGAAGTATAGGTAGGACACACCCAGGAAGTATAGGTAGGACACACCAGGAGTAGGTCACAGGAGTATAGGTAGGACACACCCAGGAAGTATGGTGGACACACCCAGGAAGTATGGTGGCACACCAGGAAGTATGGTAGGACACACCAGTGAGTACAGGTAGGACACCCAGGAAGTATGGTAGGACACACCCAGGGATAGGTAGAGGACCACCAGGGTATAGGTGGACACACCAGGGAGAGGAGAGTGTAGGACACTCAGTGAGATAGGTGACCACCGGGTAGGTAGGACCAGCAGGAAGTTGCCCGGAGTATGAGAGGAACACCAGGAAGTATGGTGGACACCCAGGAGTAGGTGGACACACCCAGGAGTATGGTAGGCACTTCCAGGAGTAGGGGACCACGTGCAGGAACTAGTGCGTAGGACAGACCACAGGGTATGGGTGAGGACACACAGGAGTACACGGTAGTGACACCCAGGTGCAGTGGACACGACCAGGATGGCATGCAGGTGACGAGGACACACGAGGATGCAGTGTAGAGGACACACCGGTATGTGGCACAGAGTGGAGGCACGACCAGGAAGTTAGGTAGGACCACCATTGGCACTGTGCAGGTGACGAGACGCACGGAGTATGGCACCTGTGCAGTGTGACGAGGACGCACGGTTATTGGCACTGTGCAGTGTGACGAGGACGCACGGTGTTATGGCACTGGCAGTGTGACGAGGACGCACGTGTTATTGGCACTGTGCAGTGTGACGAGGGACGCACGTTTATGCACTGTGCAGTGTGACGAGGACGCAGGTGTTATGGCAGTGCAGTGTGACGAGGACCACGGTGTTATGGCACTGTGCAGTGTGACGAGGACGCATCGGTGTTAGGCACTGTGCAGTGAAGACTGTAGGCAGCACGCACGGTGTTATTGGCACTGTGCAGGTGACGAGGACGCACGGTGTTATGGCACTGTGCAGTGTGACGAGGACGCACTTTATGGCACTGTCAGGTGGACAGACGCACGGTAGTATGGCACGCAGTGTGACGAGGACGCACGGTGTTATTGGCACGTGCAGTGTGACGAGGGACGCACGTGTTTTTGGCACTGTGCAGTGTGACGAGAGGACGGCACGGTGTAGTGTGACGCACTGTGCAGTAGTGGACGAGGACGCACGGTGTTATTGGCACTGTGCAGTGTGACGAGGACGCACGGTGTTATGGCACTGTGCAGTGTGACGAGGACGCACGGTGTTATTGGCACTGTGCAGTGTGACGAGGACGACGGTGTTTGGCACTGTGCAGTGTGACGAGGACGCACGGTGTTATTGGCACTGTGCAGTGTGACGAGGACGCAGGTGTTGTGGCACTGTGCAGTGTGACGAGGGACACGCACGGAGTATAGTGGACCACTGTTGCAGTGCAGTGACGAGGACGCACGGTGTTATTGGCACTGTGCAGTGTGACGAGGACGCACGGGTATGTGCACTGTGCAGTGTGACGAGGGACGCACGGTTTATGGCACTGTGCAGTGTGACGAGGGACGCACGGTGTTATGGCACTGTGCAGTGTGACGGACGCACGGTGTTATGGCACTGTGCAGTGTGACGAGGACGCACGGTGTTATTGGCACTGTGCAGTGTGACGAGGACGCACGGTGTTATTGGCACTGTGCAGTGTGACGAGGACGCACGGTGTTTGGCACTGTGCAGTGTGACGAGGACGCACGGTGTTATGGCACTGTGCAGTGTGACGAGGGACGCACGGTGTTATTGGCACTGTGCAGTGTGACGAGGACGCACGGTGTTATTGGCACTGTGCAGTGTGACGAGGACGCACGGTGTTATGGCACTGTGCAGTGTGACGAGGGGCGCACGGTGTTATTGGCACTGTGCAGTGTGACGAGGGACGCACGGTGTTATGGCACTGTGCAGTGTGACGAGGACGCACGGTGTATTGGCACTGTGCAGTGTGACGAGGGACGCACGGTGTTATTGGCACTGTGCAGTGTGACGAGGGACGCACGGTGTTATTGGCACTGTGCAGTGTGACGAGGGACGCACGGTGTTATTGGCACTGTGCAGTGTGACGAGGGACGCACGGTGTTATTGGCACTGTGCAGTGTGACGAGGGACGCACGGTGTTATTGGCACTGTGCAGTGTGACGAGGACGCACGGTGTTATTGGCACTGTGCAGTGTGACGAGGACGCACGGTGTTATGGCACTGTGCAGTGTGACGAGGGACGCACGGTGTTATTGGCACTGTGCAGTGTGACGAGGGACGCACGGTGTTATTGGCACTGTGCAGTGTGGATGTCTTACTCATTTTACGGATGCGAATGCGGATGTAAGAAATTGTGCGGATGTTCCGCGGATTTCGGATGCGGATATCTGTTTGCTGTGAAATACGGATGCGGATGCAAGAAATTGTGCGGATGTTCCGCAGATGAGGATGCGAATATCCGATACATCACTAGTCTGGAATCTACATAAAAGTGAATTCATAATTTCATGCGAGGGCCGCAGGTTTGGGGTCCCCGTATATAGTGTATATGATAATGATGAATCACGTCAGTCTAAAGAGGCGGGTACTGGAGCTGGAGCACAACTTCAAACTCACCAAGTATAAATGTACCCACCTCCCTCTCCACGGTATGGCATTACTTCACAATTACTGTTAAAAGGTGTTTTATCAACGCTAACTTATATTTTAAATGCAAGAACTCGCAATAAAACGTGTGACTGCAAACATGAAAAAAATACCACACTGAGGTTTCATTTCCTGTTTTCATTGTTGTATTTTTCATATATTTTTAAAATAAAAATACTATAATTACTTAAAAACTTGCATAAAATCTCCTTGACAAAGGCGTCGTTTGAGCGTGTCCTGATTACCTCCTGAGTGAGTAATTAACTCGGGAGAGCACACAATCCTCGGCAAGGTGCAGTCAGCCATCATGACGTAGAAGCCACTACTGCAGCCGTCCAGGCAGCCAGAGGGAACCATGGTGATGCTAGGCACCAGCAAGGCTGCCTAACCCATACAACAACTCACGATTGTGATTATACCAAGACTACACGATTGTGATTATACCAAGACTACACGATTGTCATTATACCAAGACTACACGATTGTCATTATACCAAGACTACACGATTGTCATTATACCAAGACTACACGATTGTGATTATACCAAGACTACACGATTGTGATTATACCAAGACTACACGATTGTGATTATACCAAGACTACACGATTGTGATTATACCAAGACTACACGATTGTGATTATACCAAGACTACACGATTGTGATTATACCAAGACTACACGATTGTGTTTATACCAAGACTACACGATTGTGATTATACCAAGAATACACGATTGTGATTATACCAAGACTACACGATTGTGATTATACCAAGACTACACGATTGTGATTATACCAAGACTACACGATTGTCATTATACCAAGACTCACACAGATCTGTGTTTATACCAAGACTACACGATTGTGATTATACCAAAACTACACGATTGTCATTATACCAAGACTACACGATTGTGATTATACCAAGACTACACGATTGTGATTATACCAAGACTACACGATTGTGATTATACCAAGACTAAACGATTGTGATTATACCAAGACTAAACGATTGTGATTATACCAAGACTAAACGATTGTGATTATACCAAGACTAAACGATTGTGATTATACCAAGACTAAACGATTGTGATTATACCAAGACTAAACGATTGTGATTATACCAAGACTAAACGATTGTGATTATACCAAGACTAAACGACTGTGATTATACCAAGACTACACGACTGTGATTATACCAAGACTACACGATTGTGATTATACCAAGACAACACGATTGTGATTATACCAAGACTACACGATTGTGATTATACCAAGACTACACGATTGTGATTATACCAAGACTACACGATTGTGATTATACCAAGACTACACGATTGTGATTATACCAAGACTACACGATTGTGATTATACCAAGACTACACGATTGTGATTATACCAAGACTACACGATTGTGATTATACCAAGACTACACGATTGTGATTATACCAAGACTACACGATTGTGATTATACCAAGACTACACTATTGTGATTATACCAAGACTACACGATTGTGATTATACCAAGACTACACGATTGTGATTATACCAAGACTACACGATTGTGATTATACCAAGACTAAACGATTGTGATTATACCAAGACTAAACGATTGTGATTATACCAAGACTAAACGATTGTGATTATACCAAGACTAAACGATTGTGATTATACCAAGACTAAACGATTGTGATTATACCAAGACTAAACGATTGTGATTATACCAAGACTAAACGATTGTGATTATACCAAGACTAAACGATTGTGATTATACCAAGACTACACGATTGTGATTATATCAAGACTACACGATTGTGATTATACCAAGACTACACGATTGTGATTATACCAAGACTACACGATTGTGATTATACCAAGACTACACGATTGTGATTATACCAAGACTAAACGATTGCGATTATACCAAGACTACACGATTGTGATTATACCAAGACTACACGATTGTGATTATACCAAGACTACACGATTGCGATTATACCAAGACTACACGATTGTGATTATACCAAGACTACACGATTGCGATTATACCAAGACTACACGATTATACCAAGACCACACGATTGTGATTATACCAAGACCACATGATTATGATTATACCAAGACCACATGATTGTGATTAGTATACCAAGACCACATAATTGTGATTATTATACCATGACCACATGACTGTGATTATTATACCAATACCACATGATTGTGATTATATCAAGACCACGCGATTGTGATTAGTATATTAAGGCCACATGACTGATTATTATACCAAGACCACATGATTGTGATTATACCAAGACCATAAGACTGCGACAGCTCCTACTGTTGCCAGAAATAACGTTTTACGCAACTACCAACGTTAACTATGGTGCCAAGTAATAAGTGCCAACATAACTCTCAGGTATCACAATACCAACTATGGTGCCAATTAATAGTGTTCGTGCAAACAAACCTCTCAAGTATGCTAACCACTGTCTGGAACCTCATTTGGCACTGCTTATTGCGTAAAACGTGATCTGTGGCAAGAATGCCAGTATAAATTAAGTCACGCACCTACCTTATTAGGAATGATCAAGTCCCTTGAACTGCGCCGTGGAACGTGGGCGTGAAAGATACATAATCTACACCTGGAGAATTTTAGAGGGATTCTTTCCAAACCTGCACACCAAAATAATTTCCTACGACAGCAAGAAGCTCGCCAGACGGGGCAAAATAACGGGTGTAACAAGTGCAGCAAGAGTTAACTCATTAAATGTAAAGCAATGAAGACTCGAGTCAGTTTCCCCGGCTGTCTTGAAGAGGGAACTTGACAAGTAGGGATGTATCGGATGTGAAAATTTAGATATCCGGGATGCGGATGTGTATATGGATGTCTTACTCATTTTACGGATGCGAATGCAAGAAATTGTGCGGATGTTGATGCGGATGTAAGAAATTGTGCGGATGTTCCGCGGATTTCGGATGCGGATGTATATGCGGATATCTGTTTGCTGTGAAATACGGATGCGGATACGGATGTAAGAAATTGTGCGGATGTTCCGCGGATGCGAATACCCGATACATCACTAGTTCCTGCGTCAGTTTCTTATCAGCCGGGCTTTGCTGCCTATGCTGAGCTGCGTACTGCAAGCATCAACAGCCTGGTCATGTCGTCAACAAGGTCTAGTCCAGGACAGAGACGTAGTGGCAATGACCCCCCCCTCCCTCCTTCAACGAAACTGTCTATGGGTAATCTAGAGGTACCACAGTCCAGAGGACGACTCTTCTTAGGTACTAAGTTGGTATATAGTTGATAGACCTCTTATCTGTTAACTGAAATGAGTATCCCCCCCCCTCCCCGAGGCCAAATCTCAGACCAGACCTCAAAAATTGTTAAGGAAATATTATACTCTGCTACCCGCTACTCTGCTACCCGCTACTCAGAGTGAAACAACGATACTAATCAACGTACTAAGAAACGTGTTCACTTAATATGTAAACTTTAAGAAAGTGAATTAACTGAGGTGTTGGTGCAGCGTGTCTGGTAGGTGTAAACTCTCACTGTAAACAATAATGTATTCGCTGTGGTCTTCTGCACATAAACCGCATTCATTTTTTCTTCTCTTTAATATAAAGGTTAGCATATATATTATTCCTGCTATACCGTTACCCCCACAAGTTGCATATAAGTGGCGTGCTATATCAGTAGTCATATATAATGCCATGTATACCTGTTATGTATACCCATTATAGCCGTTAGACTGTTGCCACAGCTTGGGTATGTTTGGGGTCAAGTCTGCCCACAATGATGAAGAAAAAAAAATTACGTTGATTAAATATCTAAACAGGTGGAAACACTGTCCCAATAAAAGCTTGTTCTATAAAGAGAGAGAGAGGAGAGAGAGAGAGAGGAGAGAGAGGAGAGGAGAGAGGAGAGAGAGAGGAGAGGAGAGGAGGAGAGAGAGAGAGGAGAGAGAGAGAGAGAGAGAGAGAGAGGATAGAGAGGAGAGAGAGAGGAGAGAGAGAGAGGAGAGAGGAGAGAGAGAGGAGAGAGAGAGAGAGAGGAGAGAGAGAGAGGAGAGGAGAGGAGAGAGGGAGAGAGAGGAGAGAGAGAGGGGAGAGGAGAGAGAGGAGAGAGGAGAGAGAGAGGAGAGAGAGAGAGAGAGGAGAGAGAGAGGGAGAGAGAGAGGAGGAGAGGAGAGAGAGAGAGAGAGAGAGAGAGAGAGAGAGAGGAGAGAGAGAGGAGAGAGAGGGAGAGAGGAGAGAGAGAGGGAGAGAGAGAGAGAGAGAGAGGAGAGAGAGAGAGAGAGAGGAGAGAGAGGAGAGAGAGAGGAGAGAGAGAGGAGAGAGAGAGGAGAGAGAGAGGAGAGAGAGAGGAGAGAGAGGGAGAGAGAGAGGAGAGAGAGAGAGGAGAGAGGAGAGAGGAGAGAGGAGAGATAATCTTGTCTTGAAAGTTCTGGATATCCAGCTCAGCACTTTTTTTTACTGTAACAATAGAAACAGTGACATCCTTGAAAGTGAGATCGTCTGACATTACTCTTTAGTCTTGCACGTGGGACTTTCATTCTATTGAACTGATCTGAGTTCGTTGTGTACGCCATTCTTTCATAGCAGAGCCACTGAAACTTGTCGTCGTTAAACATTATTTCCTCTGAGGCCCACTAGAAGACTTTGATCTACATCTTGAATATTCGCTGTATCTTCGACGTACGACACTCAGATTGTCTCATCAGCCAAGGATATTACTGTCTTTGTCGGATATAAGAACGACAAACAGAAGTGGAGTGAGTACCGTGCCTTGAGCAACAGCTTTTCACTGAGTCTGCCGCTTTACTACTACTAATAGGGTCTCACTTTCTTAACAAAGTTTAGTATGCATCTTCTCACTATTTCAGTTATTCCTTATGCACGTATTTTGTGCGCTATCACTGCACGGTCGTACTTGTCAAAAGCTTTTGCGAAATCAGTGTAAACTACATCAGCATTCAACCAATCTTCCGGTGCATCCAAGACCATGTCGTAATGGTTTAGCAATTGTGAAAGGCGGGAGGGACCCCATATACTGCTGCCCTGGATTGTACCAGTCTTGCAATTCCATGTGACAGACAATCATACTTCTTAGAACACGTTTAAAGATGTTGATAATGTGTGAAGTTAGCGCTACTGATCTATTGCTTTTCGTGACTGCTTTACTACCTCCTTTGTGAAGTGAGTCAACATCAGTAGTTTCTAAAGACTGGGATGGCACCTGTGTCCAGGCTCATTCTCCATAGAATATTAAAAGGATCGAGATTGTGGTTTCTTGATTTTTTTTTTGTATGAATATGAAGTTTGACGATTCTTGGGCTAGAGCAGAATGCATGGGCATGCTGTCGATGGCTTGGCTTTTTCAAAATCAAATGGGAAGAGCTACATCAAAAACAGTGGAGATGTAATAGACAAATAATTCGCACATGACAACAATATGGTCCGGTTTGGACCATTAACCTCACCACTGTCTAGTTAATGGTCCAAGTCGGACCGAAACGTCGTAAGTTTCAGTCTCCAATGAGCGGCTTATTTGTGTATTGTTCCAGTCACGGTATTATACGTTTTTATTATTTAGTGGAGATGTCAGAAGTGTTTTTAGTCTCATTCATGAAAAACTCGTACAGGTCTTCAATGTTTACACTGATGAGTGATTCACTAAACACAGAGTCGTACTGAGTTCAGTATTTCATTCATTTCCTTACTGCAATCAGTGTGTGTTGTTTCCTTCAAGCAAGCACCTTATACAAGTGAGGGTTTTGCCCTGAATCTGGCATAAAAGGAGAAGTATATGGGATTTCTTCTCCTTTCATTTATGGTTATATACTTGGTGTCTCTCCTGGAGTTATTGATGCCATCAGCTGGTGTTGGACATTCTCAAGTTCTCTACCCACAGTTCCCTTCAGTACCTCACAGTTTACTGCCTTTCACATTTGTTTTCCATAGAGGGAACCCAAGATCCTGATAAGCCAGGCTGTGTTGCTTACATGGGACTGCGTGCATCGAGCACCAACAGCTTCACTGATCAGGCTATCAACAAAAATGCTTAGTGTAGGACCAGGACGCAGAATCATCTT
Source organism: Cherax destructor (assembly GCA_009830355.1). NCBI lineage: Eukaryota > Metazoa > Arthropoda > Malacostraca > Decapoda > Parastacidae > Cherax > Cherax destructor. The sequence goes on from WNWK01010902.1 coordinate 42,158, forward strand.
GAGGTAAACTACAAGCAACGAATGAAAATGAATCTATATGGAATCAGCTTCAATTTGAAAAAAAAAATATCATGAACAAATTAATCTAAGGTTATATGTATATATTTTTTTTTTTTTTTTTCAACAAGTCGGCCGTCTCCCACCGAGGCAGGGTGACCCAAAAAGAAAGAAAATCCCCAAAAGAAAAAACTTTCATCATCATTCAACACTTTCACCACACTCATACATATATATATATATATATATATATATATATATATATATATATATATATATATATATATATATATATTCCTAGGTAGTAGATTGGTAGACAGCAACCGCCCAGGGAGGTACTACCGTCCTGCCAAGTGAGTGTAAAACGAAAGCCTGTAATTGTTTTACATGATGGTAGGATTGCTGGTGTCTTTTTTCTGTCTCATAAACATGCAAGATTTCAGGTATGTCTTGCTACTTCTACTTACACTTAAGTCACACTACACATTCATGTACAAGCATATATATACACACCCCTCTGGGTTTTCTTCTATTTTCTTACTAGTTCTTGTTCTTATTTCCTCTTATCTCCATGGGGAAGTGGAACAGAATTCTTCCTTCGTAAGCCATGCGTGTCGTAAGAGGAGACTAAAATGCCAGGAGCAAGGGACTAGTAACCCCTTCTCTTGTATATATTACTAAATGTAAAAGAAGAACCTTCGTTTTTCCTTTTGGGACACCCTGCCTCGGTGAGAAACGGCCGACGTGTTGAAAGATATATATATATATATATATATATATATATATATATATATATATATATATATATATATATATATATAATATTGTGTAATGTAGTGATATACTATGTAATATGGTGAGAGTTGAAGTGTTTGCGACACCATCATTCCTGAGTAGAGATGGTGGCTAACATGCGAACAGGTGGCTCACACCTTCATTACTGAGTAGAGATGGTGGCTAACATGCGAACAGGTGGCTCACACCTTCATTCCTGAGTAGAGATGGTGGCTAACATGCGAACAGGTGGCTCACACCTTCATTCCTGAGTAGAGATGGTGGCTAACATGCGAACAGGTGGCTCACACCTTCATTACTGAGTAGAGATGGTGGCTAACATGCGAACAGGTGGCTCACACCTTCATTCCTGAGTAGAGATGGTGGCTAACATGCGAACAGGTGGCTCACACCTTCATTCCTGAGTAGAGATGGTGGCTAACATGCGAACAGGTGGCTCACACCTTCATTAACTTTCACTCGATCTCTTACTATTCCCTCACACTATCTCTGCGTCCTCCTCTATATAATTTATTCTTCCTCTGCACTTCATACTCGCTTCCTCTGTTTCACTCTCGTGCTGGAGGATGACACGGGAAACACAGCTTGTCATCCCACACTAACATTATATAGGACACCTTCCACCTGTGGCTCTACATATCATTAGGCAATACTAATATGTCCTCTTTTAAGGTTACAGAGCGTGGTTGCCACGTGGCTGAGTCCTCTTTTAAGGTTACAGAGCGTGGCTGCCACGTGTCTGAGTCCTCTTTTAAGGTTACAGAGCGTGGCTGCCACTTGGCTGAGTCCTCTTTTAAGGTTACAGAGCGTGGCTGCCACTTGGCTGAGTCCTCTTTTAAGGTTACAGAGCGAGGCTGCCACTTGGCTGAGTCCTCTTTTAAGGTTACAGAGCGTGGTTGCCACGTGGCTGAGTCCTCTTTTAAGGTTACAGAGCGAGGCTGCCACGTGTCTGAGTCCTCTTTTAAGGTTACAGAGTGAGGCTGCCACGTGTCTGAGTCCTCTTTTAAGGTTACAGAGCGTGGCTGCCACGTGTCTAAGTCCTCTTTTAAGGTTACAGAGCGTGGCTGCCACGTGTCTGAGTCCTCTTTTAAGGTTACAGAGCGAGGCTGCCACGTGTCTGAGTCCTCTTTTAAGGTTACAGAGCGAGGCTGCCACGTGTCTGAGTCCTCTTTTAAGGTTACAGAGCGAGGCTGCCACGTGTCTGAGTCCTCTTTTAAGGTTACAGAGCGTGGCTGCCACGTGTCTGAGTCCTCTTTAAGGTTACAGAGCGTGGCTGCCACTTGGCCAGTCCTCTTTTAAGGTTACAGAGCGAGGCTGCCACGTGGCTGAGTCCTCTTTTAAGGTTACAGACCGAGGCTGCCACGTGTCTGAGTCCTCTTTTAAGGTTACAGAGCGTGGTTGCCACGTGTCTGAGTCCTCTTTTAAGGTTACAGAGCGTGGCTGCCACTTGGCTGAGTCCTCTTTTAAGGTTACAGACCGAGGCTGCCAGTGTCTGAGTCCTCTTTAAGGTTACAGAGCGTGGCTGCCACGTGTCTGAGTCCTCTTTTGGTTACAGAGCGTGGCTGCCACGTGTCTGAGTCCTCTTTAAGGTTACAGAGCGTGGCTGCCACTTGGCTGAGTCCTCTTTTAAGGTTACAGACCGAGGCTGCCACGTGTCTGTGTCCTCTTTTAAGGTTACAGACCGAGGCTGCCACGTGTCTGAGTCCTCTTTAGGTTACAGAGCGTGGCTGCCACGTGTCTGAGTCCTCTTTTAAGGTTACAGAGCGAGGCTGCCACGTGGCTGAGTCCTCTTTAAGGTTACAGACCGAGGCTGCCACGTGGCTGAGTCCTCTTTAAGGTTACAGAGCGAGGCTGCCACGTGTCTGAGTCCTCTTTAAGGTTACAGAGCGAGGCTGCCACGTGTCTGAGTCCTCTTTTAAGGTTACAGACCGAGGCTGCCACGTGTCTGAGTCCTCTTTTAAGGTTACAGAGCGAGGCTGCCACGTGTCTGAATCCTCTTTTAAGGTTACAGAGCGAGGCTGCCACGTGTCTGAGTCCTCTTTTAAGGTTACAGAGCGAGGCTGCCACGTGTCTGAATCCTCTTTTAAGGTTACAGAGCGTGGCTGCCACGTATTTGAGTGCACACAGTACACCCGACTCTCCCTGCTACGGTGTCTCAGCTTGTGTGCTCATTACTTCCCACCTGAACTCCACTCACCTTTGTCACTTGCATCAACCACCCACTTCCCCTCCCCCCCCCCACACGACCTAGAAGAAAATGTGGAGGTAGGAATCCATACATAGCTTTAAGAATAGGTATTGATAGGGCTCACCCAACTCGAAGTGAAACCGGTAGTAGCCAGCAGAGGTGCATGCTAGGAGCTGAGACTCGAGCCCTACAACCACAATTAGGTGAGTACATTTGCACCTTACACAAATGTGTCCCAGCTGCATCCCACAAATGTGTTACACCTATACCTGACGTCTACCCCACCATACATGGTGTCTACCCCACCATACATGGTGTCTACCCCACCATACATGGTGTCTACCCCCACCATACATGGTGTCTACCCCCACCATACATGGTGTCTACCCCACCATACATGGTGTCTACCCCACCATACATGGTGTCTACCCCCACCATACATGGTGTCTACCCCCACCATACATGGTGTCTACCCCACCATACATGGTGTCTACCCCCACCATACATGGTGTCTACCCACACCATACATGGTGTCTACCCCCACCATACATGGTGTCTACCCCCACCATACATGGTGCCTACCCCCACCATACATGGTGCCTACCCCACCATACATGGTGCCTACCCCCACCATACATGGTGCCTACCCCCACCATACATGGTGCCTACCCCCACCATACATGGTGCCTACCCCCACCATACATGGTGCCTACCCCCACCATACATGGTGCCTACCCCCACCATACATGGTGCCTACCCCCACCATACATGGTGTCTACGCCCACCATACATGGTGTCTACCCCCACCATACATGGTGTCTACCCCCACCATACATGGTGTCTACCCCACCATACATGGTGTCTCCCCACCATACATGGTGTCTACCCCACCATACATGGTGTCTACCCCCACCATACATGGTGTCTACCCCCACCATACATGGTGTCTACCCCCACCATACATGGTGTCTACCCCCACCATACATGGTGTCTACCCCCACCATACATGGTGTCTACCCCCCATCATGGTGTCTCCCCCACCATACATGGTGTCTACCCCCACCATACATGGTGTCTACGCCCACCATACATGGTGTCTACCCCCACCATACATGGTGTCTACCCCCACCATACATGGTGTCTACCCCCACCATACATGGTGTCTACCCCCACCATACATGGTGTCTACCCCGGACACCACCATACATGGTGTCTACCCGGACACCACCATACATGGTGTCTACCCCGGACACCACCATACATGGTGTCTACCCCGGACACCACCATACATGGTGTCTACCCCGGACACCACCATACATGGTGTCTACCCCGGACACCACCATACATGGTGTCTACCCCGGACACCACCATACATGGTGTCTACCCCGGACACCATCATACATGGTGTCTACCCCCACACCATACATGGTGTCTACCCGGACACCACAATACATGTTGTCTACCCTGGACACCACCATATATGGTGTCTATCCCCACCACCATACATGGTGTCTATCCCCCACCACCATACATGGTGTCTATCCCCACCACCATACATGGTGTCTACCCCCACCACCATACATGGTGTCTACCCCCATCACCATACATGGTGTCTACCCCCACCACCATACATGGTGTCTACCCCCACCACCATACATGGTGTCTACCCCCACCACCATACATGGTGTCTACCCCCACCACCATACATGGTGTCTATCCCCCACCACCATACATGGTGTCTACCCCCCACCACCATACATAGTGTCTACCCCCCACCACCATACATGGTGTCTACTCCCACCACCATACATGGTGTCCGGGGAGAAGCATCACTGAAAAAAAGAGCCACATTTAAATGCCATAAATAATTAAATAAAACAAAAATATTTTAAATCAGTTATTAACTGACAGTACATGACTTGTACACAACTTATATATGATGGAAATACACATGTAGAAAACATCTTATATATGATGGAAGTACACATGTAGAAAACATCACCTTTTATTCAATTTCTTAACAAAAGCAAAGAAACAAAAATATTTAAGTCAGTCATTTATTAACAATACCTTCTTACCTAATATCCTGCCATTACATGTATATTCAGTGTTAGGTTTCTACTGTTGCTTTTTGTATTTTTTGTGACTTTTCTCCTGTGACTTTTTTCTTGGGTCCCCATACATTACCAATCAACACAGTGCAACACCTGGGTCCCCATACAATACAAAACAACACAGAGTGCAACACCTACACTACTCTCACTTGCATTGGCGTATTTTACAAACTTATAGTTTACAAGTCATGTTAAATAACTGACATTTTGAATGAGATATTCATCAGCGGCGGACGCTCTTCGTGACGACACTTACACATTCATAAACCTGAAGAGTGTATCACTTCAAAATCCTTCAAACATCACAAATAACCCGCACATAGAAGAGAGGAGCTTAACACGACGTTTCGGTCCGACTTGGACCATTTATTGTTCCAGTCACGGTATTGTGCCTGTTTGTTATCAACAAAGTGTTGTGCGCGGCCACACCTTCACAAACAGGATACCAGACGTTGTTTCTATCCCTCTTCAACACTTACGTTGCAAGTGTCAACACAAAGTCTTCTCAGGTTGCAACCTGAGCATCACTTCACATGGTTGTTCCTACATTTACAGTAGGTCAGATCTAACATGGCGCATCAATTTAATAATTAAATTTAGGTTTGGTTCGGTTAAATTAACGCATAAACTACACTGACCTTAATTAACCGACAATACTACAACACACTATTTAAAATTATATAATAGTATAAAATACTATAGCAATTATATAACAATATTAATACAAAATAACACTAATTAAAAATGACACTATAATAAGAAACACCAATCAAAAAATAACACTAATAAAAAGCACTATAATAAAAATAACACTATAGTAAAAAATAACACTAAAAAACCACTATAATAACAAAACACTATAATAAAAAAATAAATACAAAATAACACTAATAAAAATAAATAAAATAAATAAAATAATTAATAAAAATAAAAGATGGTTAAGGTGTGTCAGCGAGAAGGAAGTGTTTCAACTTGTGTGTCTCTTGAATGTTAAAGACTGCAACACAAGTTGTTTCTTGACCGTCCACGATGAATGAAAACCTTCTCCAACGTCTACTGTTGCTTCACTCTACAATACTGATGTGTGTTGTCAAGTGTTCCAACAACAGTGTGTGTTGTCAAGTGTTCCAACAACAGTGTGTGTTGTCAAGTGTTCCAACAACAGTGTGTGTTGTCAAGTGTTCCAACAACAGTGTGTGTTGTCAAGTGTTCCAACAACAGTGTGTGTTGTCAAGTGTTCCAACAACAGTGTGTGTTGTCAAGTGTACCAACAACAGTGTGTGTTGTCAAGTGTTCCAACAACAGTGTGTGTTGTCAAGTGTACCAACAACAGTGTGTGTTGTCAAGTGTACCAACAACAGTGTGTGTTGTCAAGTGTACCAACAACAGTGTGTGTTGTCAAGTGTACCAACAACAGTGTGTGTTGTCAAGTGTCCCAACAACAGTGTGTGTTGTCAAGTGTCCCAACAACAGTGTGTGTTGTCAAGTGTCCCAACAACAGTGTGTGTTGTCAAGTGTCCCAACAACAGTGTGTGTTGTCAAGTGTCCCAACAACAGTGTGTGTTGTCAAGTGTCCCAACAACAGTGTGTGTTGTCAAGTGTCCCAACAACAGTGTGTGTTGTCAAGTGTCCCAACAACAGTGTGTGTTGTCAAGAGTTCCAACAACAGTACATTTACCTTACCTTAGATATACCTGGAGGGTATTCCGGGGATCAACGCCCATGCGGCCCGGTCCATGACCAGGCCTCCCGGTGCATCAGGGCCTGATCAACGAGGCTGTTACTGCTGGCCGTACGTAGTCCAACGTACGAACCACAGCCCGGCTGATCTGGCACTGACTTTAGGTATCTGTCCAGCTCCCTCTTGAAGACAACCAGGGGTCTATTGGCAATTGCCCTTATGGCTGGTGGGAGGCTGTTAAACAGTCTTGGGCACCGGAAACTTATTGTGTTGTCTCTTAAGTGTGCCAGTAGCGCCAATACTTTTCACTGGGGGTATGTTGCATCGCCTGCCAAGTCTTTTGCTTTCGTAGGGAGTGATTTCTGTGCGCAGATTAGGGACCAGTCCATCCAGAATCTTCCAGGTGTAGATTATGATCTATCTATATCTCTATCTATCTATATATCTATCTCTATCTCTCTATATCTCTTTCTATCTCTCTCTCTATATCTCTCTCTATATATCTATATCTCTCTCTCTATATATATCTCTCTCTATATATATATCTCTCTATATATATATCTCTCTCTATATATATATCTCTCTCTATATATATATCTCTCTCTATATATATATCTCTCTATATATATCTCTCTCTATATATATCTCTCTCTATATATATATCTCTCATATATATATCTCTCTATATATATTCTCATATATATATCTCTCTCATATATATATCTCTCTCTATATATATATCTCTCTATATATATATCTCTCTCTATATATATATATCTCTCTATATATATATCTCTCTCTATATATATATCTCTCTCTATATATATATCTCTCTCTATATATATATATCTCTCTCTTATATATATCTCTCTCTATATATATATATATCTCTCTATATATATATCTCTCTCTATATATATATATATCTCTATATATATATATATCTCTATATATATATCTCTCTTATATATATACTCTATATATATATATCTATATATATATATATATATATCTCTATATATATATCTCTATATATATATATATATATATATATATATATCTCTATATATATATATCTCTCTATATATATATATCTCTCTATATATATATCTCTCTCTATATATATATATCTCTCTATATATATATCTCTCTATATATAATCTATCTTATATATATTCTATATATTCTCTCTCTCTATATATATATATATATATATATATATATATATATATATATATATATATATATCTCTATATATATATATATATATATATATATATCTCTATATATATATATATATATATATATATATATATATATATATATATCTCTATATCTATATCTCTATATCTATCTCTATATATCTCTCTCTATATATCTCTCTCTATATATATCTCTCTATATATATATCTCTCTATATATATATCTCTATATATATATATATCTCTCTATATATATATCTCTCTATATATATATCTCTCTATATATATATCTCTCTATATATATATCTCTCTATATATATATCTCTATATATATATCTCTCTATATATATATCTCTCTATATATATATCTCTCTATATATATATCTCTATATATATATTCTCTATATATATATCTCTCTATATATATATTCTCTATATATATATCTCTCTCTCTCTATATATATATATATATATATATATATATATATATATCTATCTCTCTCTCTCATTCTCATTCTCTCTCTCTCTCTCTCATTCTCTCTCTCTCTCTCTCCTGCGCTCATGTGAGTACAAGTCAAGTGCTTCCAGGCGTTCCCAGTAGTTAAGGTGTTTGATGAAACATATACGTGCAGTAAAGGTTCTCTATACATTCTCTAGATCTGCAACTTCAAATGCCTTGAATGGAGATGTTAATGTACAGCAGTATTCCAGCCTAGAGAGAACAATGATTTGAAAAGGATCATCACTGGCTTGGCATCTCTTTGTCTTGAATGTTCTCATTATCCATCCTATCAGTTTCCTCGCAGATGTGATAGTGGCATTGTTGTGGTCCTTGAAAGTGAGATCTTCGGACATTACCACTCCCAGGTCCTTCACATTACACATTACTTTTCCACTCTATTGTGTAATTAGAGTTTGTAATATACTCTGTTCTAGCTATTATTTCCTCCAGTTTTCCATAACGGAGTAGTTGGAATTTGTCTTCATTGAACATCATATTGTTCTCCGTTGCCCATTGAAAAACTTGGTTTATATCTTCTTGGAGATTTGCCGAGTCCTCAATGGATGACACTCATGCAGATCCTAGTATCGTCTGCAAAGGATGATACGGTGCTATGGTTTACATCTCTGTCTATGTCTGATATGATAATGAGGAACAGGATAGGGGCGAGTACTGTGCCTTGTGGAACAGAGCTTTTCATTATGCCAGCTTCCGATTTAACTGTTGACCACTACTCTTTGTGTTCGATTGGTTAGAAAGTTGAAGATCCATCTCCCCACTTTGCCAGTTTTGTATATAGTGTTCCTTTTGAGTTCATCTTTCCATACCTAAGCAGCTGGTACTTATCATCACTGAATGTCATGTTGTTCTCCACTGCCCACTGGAAAACCCTCCTTATGTCTTCCTGTAATTTTTCAGTGTCCTCTACCGTAGTGACTTTCATGCTTATTTTAGTGTCATCTGAAAATGATGATACAAAAGTGTGCCGGATGTCTGTTATGAGGATGAGAAACAGCAGAGGTGCCAGGACAGTGCCTTGGGGCACTGAGCTTTTTACCTCGCTGATGGTAGATCTTGCTCTATTTACTACTACTTTTTGTGTTGTGTGTGTTAGGAACCCGAAAATCCATCTACCTACCTTCCCCGTAATGCCCATGGCTCTCATTTGTGCGCTATCACTCCATGATCGCATTTGTCAAACGCCTTTGCAAAATATGTGTAAATCACATCTGCGTTTTGGTCGTCTTCCAACGCCTCCGTAATTCTGTCATAATGGTTCAGCAGCTGTGAGAGGCATGATCGTCCTGCTCTAAAGCCATGCTGGTTCGGGTTATGCTGGTAAATGAAATTTGTAATCTGCCGTCTCATCACTCTTTCGAATATCTTTATGATGTGAGAAGTTATGGCTACTGGTCTGTAATTTTTAGCTAGTGAGTGTGGTAATTTTTAGCTAGTGGGTGTGGTAATTTTTAGCTAGTGGGTGTGGTAATGTCCGAAGACCTCACCTTCAAGGACCACAACAATGCCACTATCACATCTGCGAGGAAACTGATAGGATGGATAATGAGAACATTCAAGACAAGGGATGCTAAGCCAATGATGATCCTTTTTAAATCACTTGTTCTCTCTAGGCTTGAATACTGCTGTACATTAACATCTCCATTCAAGGCAGGTGAAATTGCAGATCTAGAGAATGTACAAAGAACCTTTACTGCAATTATAAGTTCCATCAAACACCTTAACTACTGGGAACGCCTGGAAGCACTAGACTTATATTCACTGGAGCGCAGGCGAGAGAGAGATATCATAATCTACACCTGGAAGATTCTGGAGGGACTGGTCCCTAATATGCACACACAAATCACTCCATACGAAAGCAATAGACTTGGCAGACGGTGCAACGTACCCCCAGTGAAGAGTACAGAGTACTGGTACACTAAGAGAAAACACTAAGTGTCCGGGGCCCAAGACTGTTCAACAGCCTCCCACCAGCCATAAGGGGCATTGCCATTCCTCCTCTAGTTGTCTTTAAGAGGGAGCTGGACAGATACCTAAAGTCAGTGCCAGATCAGCCGGACTGTGGTTCGTACGTTGGACTTCGTGCAGCCAGCAATAACAGCCTCGTTGATCAGGCCCTGATCCACCGGGAGGCCTGGTAATAGACCGGGCCGCGGGGACGTCGATCCCCGGAATGCCCTCCAGGTAGACTCCAGGTAGTGCTCTACTACGTCCCTTACACAAAGGAGATATGTCTGCATTCTTTAAGGCCTCCATTATTTCACCTAGATCTAAGCTTTTTCTAAAAGGAATACTGAGGGCTCGTGCTAGTGGTACTTTGCACTTCTTTATAAATAAAGCATTCCATGAATCTGGTCCAGGTGCTGAGTGAGTGGGCATGTTGTCCATTTCTTTTTCGAAATCTATGGGATTTGTACTAATGTCAGTTAGTTGGTCTGCGCGGCCTTCTGCTGGAGTGAAAAATATTTCTGCATTTTCTACCTTGCTGTCATTTAGTGGGTTGTTGAACACCGACTCGTATTGTTCTTTGAGGATTTCACACATTTCCTGTTCATCGTCAGTATACGAATCTCCTCTCAATAATGTTCCAATTCTACAGGTAGTTCTTATCTTGGATTTTGCATAGGAGTAGAAATATTTTGGGTTTCTTGCAATATTCTGTATGGCCCTTTGTTCCCTTTGTACTTCTTCTGTTAGGTATGACATCCTAAGTTTTTGCTATAATTCAGTGATCTCTCGGCTAAGATTATCTTTCCTGTTGCAACATATTTGTGTTTTTAAGCAATTCAGTAACCCGTTTTCTTCTTATGTACCATCTCCTACGCTTTCTCTCTACATCTGATCTGGGTTTCCTCAATGGTACGTGCTTCATACATACCTTGTATGCTTCTGTATTCAGCTTCTCTAGGCACTGGTGAGGATTTAGGGCACTCATGTCTAATTCCCAGGATATGTCTGATAGCTCTTGGTTTATTTTTTCCCAGTCAATTCTATGGTTATTAAAATTAAACTTACTGAACATCCCGTCTCTAACATTAGTGCCGCAGTTCCCTAACCCTGAGGGGTTATTGTTTTTGTAACTGTTATGTCTCTGATTAGTTCGTCGTTGTTTGTGAATATTAAATCCAGAGTATTTTAATTTCTAGTGGGATCAATCATCTGTTGGTTCAATGAGTACTTTTCACAAAGCCTCATTAGTTCCCTGGTATGTGTCTGTTGAGCCAGGGTGCTTCCAGGAGATATTTCTGGTATAACATTATGTTGCGCCATCTTCCATTTTACATGAGGGAGATTAAAATCTCCAAGGAGTGTTGTCAAAAGTTCCAACTACAGTATGTGTTGTCAAGAGTTCCAACTACAGTATGTGTTGTCAAGAGTTCCAACTACAGTATGTGTTGTCAAGAGTTCCAACTACAGTATGTGTTGTCAAGAGTTCCAACTACAGTAAGTGTTGTCAAGAGTTCCAACTACAGTATGTGTTGTCACGAGTTCCAACTACAGTATGTGTTGTCACGAGTTCCAACTACAGTATGTGTTGTCAAGAGTTCCAACTACAGTATGTGTTGTCAAGAGTTCCAACTACAGTATGTGTTGTCAAGAGTTCCAACTACAGTATGTGTTGTCAAGAGTTCCAACTACAGTATGTGTTGTCAAGTGTTCCAACTACAGTATGTGTTGTCAAGTGTTCCAACTACAGTATGTGTTGTCAAGAGTTCCAACTACAGTATGTGTTGTCAAGTGTTCCAACTACAGTATGTGTTGTCAAGAGTTCCAACTACAGCATGTGTTGTCAAGAGTTCCAACTACAGCATGTGTTGTCAAGAGTTCCAACTACAGTATGTGTTCAAAATGTTGATATTAACGGAGGGTGTGACCGTCACTCTGTTAAACCAAGGGTGTGACCGTCACTTTTAAATCAAGGGTGTGACCGTCACTCTGTTAAACCAAGGGTGTGACCGTCACTGTTAAACCAAGGGTGTGACTGTCATTCTGTTAAACCAAGGGTGTGACCGTCACCCTGTTAAACCAAGGGTGTGACCGTCACCCTGTTAAACCAAGGGTGTGACCGTCACCCTGTTAAACCAAGGGTGTGACCGTCACCCTGTTAAACCAAGGGTGTGACCTTCACCCTGTTAAACCAAGGGTGTGACCTTCACCCTGTTAAACCAAGGGTGTGACCTTCACCCTGTTAAACCAAGGGTGTGACCTTCACCCTGTTAAACCAAGGGTGTGACCTTCACCCTGTTAAACCAAGGGTGTGACCTTCACCCTGTTAAACCAAGGGTGTGACCTTCACCCTGTTAAACCAAGGGTGTGACCTTCACCCTTTTAAACCAAGGATGTGACCTTCACCCTGTTAAACCAAGGATGTGACCTTCACCCTGTTAAACCAAGGATGTGACCTTCACCCTGTTAAACCAAGGATGTGACCTTCACCCTGTTAAACCAAGGGTGTGACAATTACCCCGTTAAACCAAGGGAGTGACAGTCGCCCTGTTAAACCAAGGGTGTGGCAATCAAACAGTTAAATCAAGGGTGTGACAATCACCCTGTTAAACGACCAACTAAATATGGCAGATGGGGGGGAAGGCGCATACTACCAGCATTCCTGGGGTAATCCTCCATCACAGTGGTAACTCCCTCAACTGTGCTCCACACTCACCTGAAGAGAAGAAAAAAATATTAATCATCATAATAATATTGCAAGACATATCTGTATTTAGCTGGCCTCTTTTGTAAATATTTATGAACCCTGCAACAATAACAATGCTTGGCAGTGTGTTTCACTTGTCTGCAACTACTACTCAATCTATGAAAGCCTCAGTTTGGAGACTTCAGTTGCATGAGAATAATGTCAAATATTTGACTGTGGGTTCAGTAGTTGTTTGGTGAGGGTGTGTTGGAGGGGAGGGAGGGAGGCGTTTGCATGCGTCACCCACACAGATAACACTATCACCAACAGGATATACGGACACGGACACAAACAAAATATACACATAACAATCATGTGGTATACAAAAATTGTTTTTCACGAAACTAGCTACATTCATACAAGAATACTGAGTGATAAGGCAGAAGAATGGAAATAAAGATGTGGGAGTACGCACGGTGGAGAGTGCAGTCCCTCAAAGTTCAACACTGATTCATGATGTTTCTGGTATATATCATCAACTTATCAAAGGAAATTAAATCCCATGCAGTACTGTTTGTGGATGACGTGAAATTGAAGCTGCGGGTAACAACCGGAGAAGAGACAGAGAGAGGCTGCAAGAAGACTAAGAGACTGTAAACATGATCAAGAAGGTGGCTTCTTCAATTCAATCGTGATAAATGCAAAGTAAATGAAAATAGTGAGAACTCGATACAGAATACAACTTCAGAGGAGAAACGCTGAACACAATGTGCAGAGAGATATTGGAGTAAGCATCACACCAAACTTATCACCCTACGAGGTAGGGTGACGAGAAAAGTGGAAAAACTTTCACCACCACTTATTCAATCACTCTTCTTGCCAGAAGAGCACTGACATCACCGATGGCCCTCCGAACTGCAACGTCCCCGCCGCATTCAGAATGCAAGAACTGTACTTCCCACCAAGACTCAAGTCTGGCTAACTGGTTTCCTGAATTCCTTCGTATGTTACCTTGCTCACATTCCAACAGCACGTCAGGTCATAAAAACCACTTGCCTCCACTCCTGTCCAAGAAGCTCAAACAAACCTACCGGATGTCCAAGCCTCCAGGACTCTAAAACCCCCTTTATGCCATCCCTGAAATGTTTACTGGGACGACCCCTACCCCTCCTTCCCTCAACTTCCTCTTAGTCGTCCTACTTTGCTCCAACCTCTCAACAACCCCTTCTCACCTCTCTGAATTAGACACTTGTGCAACACTTATCAAGACTGAGGGACCGATTACCTCAAACTCCTGATCCTCACCCTTCTCTGTATTGGACTGAGGAAGCCACTGGTTGGCGAAACGTTTCCACAAACATACCCGAGTGTTGCACAAGTGTCTAATTTATCATCCTGTCACTTCTCTAAATCATTATTATTATGGGGAGCGCTAAACCCGTAGGGATTATACAGCGACTGTGGGGGAGGGATGGAAGGCATTCAGGCTTAATTCAAGAAATTGGTTCTAAACCATTTATCTAAACCTCTGAACAATACTTGTGGTAACCTGCACACTTTATCTCTCAGTTCCGAATTCTCTACATAAATAAAGTTGACACGACACTTAGCCCTCAGAGACATCATCACCATGGCCTTCAGGCTGCCCCTCACTGCAAAATTTAAAACCCATACTCTACTCCACCATCCATATAAATATTGGTACCGCTTTGCTCTGGTACATTTTTTCGTGTTTGGCTCCAGATACCTCAATGAACCACCCACCTTCTCCTCATTAATTCTATGGTCCATATACTCATACCAAAAACGTACACAAATTAGCGAACCTACATACAGTTTTCAGGATCTTGAACAAGGATTTGTTTAGGACATTGTACACTACGCACGTTAGATCCATCTTGGAATATGCTGAGCCAGCAGGGAACCCGCACCTCATCACGCACACACGAAACTAGAGAAAAGGTTGGCAATGAGGTTGGTGTTTATCTGAGGTAGACATACTACAAGAAGGGACCTCAACTCAAACTGACTAGTCCAGGTAAGGGCATGCTGTTTGAGAGAAAAGTTAACTAGTAATAGAAAAGTAACAAATATTATCTCAAAAGGACGGAGTAGCTATTACTACTAACCTGACCCGTCTTCTAACTTTCTCATCTTCACCTGACCTGTCTTCTAACTTTCTCATCTTCACCTGACCTGTCTTCTAACTTTCTCATCTTCACCTGACCTGTCTTCTAACTTTCTCATCTTCACCTGACCTGTCTTCTAACTTTCTCATCTTCACCTGACCTGTCTTCTAACTTTCTCATCTTCACCTGACCTGTCTTCTAACTTTCTCATCTTCACCTGACCTGTCTTCTAACTTTCTCATCTTCACCTGACCTGTCTTCTAACTTTCTAATCTTCACCTGACCTGTCTTCTAACTTTCTAATCTTCACCTGACCTGTCTTCTAACTTTCTAATCTTCACCTGACCTGTCTTCTAACTTTCTAATCTTCACCTGACCTGTCTTCTAACTTTCTAATCTTCACCTGACCTGTCTTCTAACTTTCTAATCTTCACCTGACCTGTCTTCTAGTTTTCTCGCTCAAACGTGACGTGATAATGTTCCAAGATGGACCTAAACATCTTATTCATGATAAAGAGGACATGACAACCCTGGAACAACGCAGTAAGCCTTACTGCGTTGTTCCATGTATGGCATCATTCTCACTAATAACAGGTTGGAAAACTTACTTCAGTTAGGCTTAAACCGGCCCACCTCTGAGAGAAAGTGAGTCAATATTTACGTTAACGAAAAGTTCTCAGAAGCAAACACTGAAAACGTGTTCGTCTAGCATGCGAGGTGCCTACTCTCCCTGCCTCCATCTTGAAGGTTCATCCCTACCTCCACCTTGAAGGTTCATCCCTGCCTCCACCTTGAAGGTTCATCCCTGCCTCCACCTTGAAGGTTCATCCCTGCCTCCACCTTGAAGGTTCATCCCTGCCTCCACCTGGAAGGTTCATCCCTGCCTCCACCTTGAAGGTTCATCCCTGCCTCCACCTTGAAGGTTCATCCCAGCCTCCACCTTGAAGGTTCATCCCTGCCTCCACCTTGAAGGTTCATCCCTGCCTCCACCTTGAAGGTTCATCCCTGCCTCCACCCTGAAGGTTCATCCCAGCCTCCACCTTGAAGGTTCATCCCTGCCTCCACCTTGAAGGTTCATCCCTGCCTCCACCTTGAAGGTTCATCCCTGCCTCCACCCTTCATCACAGCAAAATGGGATGGAGATATCTTCATAAAATAATAAATTTCTCCTGTGCATGGGATAGGCTACCCTGAGAGATGACACTTCTCAAGTGACAGTAACTCCAGCTAAGTCTATGATGGAAGGAAACCTTTGAAGATCCCGTTACTGTTACTGTACATTAAGTCTCCCAGCTCAGTCTAACATTTTTCAACAACTTGTATGAGCCTCATCGTGCGTGATGGAACGTGACAGAGTAACAAGTTAGCTTTAGTTACCACTGTACATCTGTCATGTATAACTGGGTAGCAGCACATTGTTCATATATTGAATTTTATTAAAACAACAACTGGTAAATGTAATATCTGATATGCTGACCCACCTGCTAGTGTGTGCCATCTCACTCATGTATGTGACCCATCATGTGTGAGCTGACGGAATATATAAGGGAAAACATATCTAGATTATATTTCACATTGTACATAACTGTTTAGTCACGAAATCGTAATAAAACGATTGAAAACAAATAATGAAACTAATGAGGTTTGAACCTGTGACAGATCAGTCGCATCTACCATGGTTCAAGCCCCACCCGTTCCCTGATGTATTTAACTATTATGTATAATAAGGCAGCTACACTGCTGGTGTATCCAGCTTCTTTAATTACATTAAAAAATAGGAGTTAAACCTGTACGAGTCATATAGCGTTGACCACCATATTTAATAATAATAATAATAATAATAATAATAACAACAGCGTTCAACTGACATGCGCCCAGATTCGATACCCTGGCAGGGTGAAATGTATGGACACGTTTCCTTAAACCCCTAATACCCAGGTAGGAAAAACAGGTAACTGTTAGTAGACTGTTGGGGTCGCACCGTGGAGTCATACCGTGTGTACCTGATGACCTGAAGACGAGTCTGGGGATCACTGCCCTCGTGGCCCTATCTCAGACCCGGTCTCCTGGTTAATGATCTGATCAGCCAGGTTGTTGGCGATAGGCGCACGCCGTATAACGTAGGGAACACAGCCCGGCTGAACTTTCAAGACAAGATATGCTGAGCCAATGATGATACTTTTTAAGTCCCTTGTTGTCTCCAGGCTAGAATACTGCTGTATACTGACGCCCACTGCAAGAGAAGACACACTGCTCAACTACAAAACAGAAATTACTCTGCTCGTATACAGTGAAATCCCTCCACTTTTATTTCGGTGAGCCGGTTTGCGACCAATCCCTCCAGTATCATCCAGGTGTAGATTATTATGTATGTTTCTCGCCTACATTCTATGGACTTCCAGAGCTCCCAGTAATTTAGATGTTTGACTGAGTTTATACAAGCTATGAAGGTTGTCTGTACATTTTCCAACTCATCAATTTCGCCAGTCTTGAAGGAAGCCGTTAGTACACAGCAATATTCCAACTTGGAGAGAACGAGTGACCTGAAGAGTGTCATTGGTTTGACGTCCCTTATTTCCAACATTCTAGTTATCCAACCTATCATGTCTCTTAACAACGTTATTGTGCTCTATGAACGTGAGAACTTCTTACATTATCACTCCCAGGTCCCCCACATCTGAGGGCTAGTTTTGGCTAGTACACCAAACGGGGAGGAGAATGAAATTAGCTCAGAGGCACCCACACCTCCGTATGTCCTCGGACCAAGGGTAACACACCTAGCTTGGCTGGGTGCTTGGTTCTTATAGGATTGCGTAGTCCTGTGGGTTAGAGCGTCATGGGTTTTCGCTCACCATGAGGCGGGTCAAAGTAGCATGTGTTCGAATCCTTGGCTAGTCGCAGTGTTGTAATTGACATTATATATATATACAGTTGCATTTAACTGAAAAAAAGTATTTTCTTTTATACTGGGAGTCATATCCTGTTCTGCTGGAAGTTATGTCTTGTGTAATCCCAGTTTTGTTGATAGTTATAATCAATGTAACTGCAGTCTTGATAGCCATATCCAAAGTAACTGCAGTCTTGCTGATAGTTGTATCCAGTGTAACTGCAGTCTTGCTGATAGTTATATCCAGTGTAACTGCAGTCTTGCTGACAGTTATATCCAGCGTAACTGCAGTCTTGCTGACAGTTATATCCAGCGTAACTGCAGCGTTGTGATAGTCGTATCGAGTGTAACTGCTGGCCTGCTGGAGTTACTGTATATTCTATGTAAGAAACTCTGGTTCTGTTGCGAAGATTCCAGTGTCGGACGTGAGGTATGAGCACTGTGGTAAGGTTTACCCAACTTACACCACCACCCACTTACGGTTTTACCCACTAACACCATCACCCACCTAAGGTTTAACAAGATAACACCATCACCCACCTAAGGTTTTACCCACTAACACCATCACCCACCTAAGGTTTAACAAGATAACACCATCACTCACCTAAGGTTTTACCCACTAACACCATCACCCACCTAAGGTTTAACAAGATAACACCATCACTCACCTAAGGTTTTACCCACTAACACCATCACCCACCTAAGGTTTAACAAGATAATACCATCACTCACCTAAGGTTTTACCCACTAACCCCACCCACCTAAGGTTTAACCCATTACCACAAGACTCACCTAAGGTTCACCTCACTAACTCCACCACCTAGCTTCGTCGACAGCAACCCTCCATATACAGACAAAAACATGAGAGTAGATGAGTCAGGGCACAAGACAACACTAGCAGCTCTTGGCACACCCACCACCACCAGTGCCACACCTCAAGCCCCGCCTGCTGGCTGGCACTATACCATACATCTGCAGTGCCACGCCCTCCTGCAGTGACACCACATCACTTACACCCAACCAGGGCTCACTTTTTAGAATGCTTAATTTACACATTGAAAACTGTTTGTCACCCTATTTCAGCCCTGTCTTAGGCATACTGCCATTACCCAGGGTGCGACACAAACACTTAACACTCAGGCACCTACTTTCCGGTTTGTGAAGAGGGACAGTAGGTGCGAAGAGTCCTACCTATACGTCTTGCCCACCCCGGAAATAGTCCAGGTACTTTCGGTTGCGAGCTGAATACTCTACTTTTAACTGGATATCATCTGTAGTCACCACACCAAGAGCACATAGGTATGACCCTGGGGTCATGTGCCTGCTGAGTACCTAATCAGGTTTGTGTTGATGGTTGCGGCTTACCAGACGCCTCCTGCAATAAATGGAAGACTTGTTTATTCTGCCGGAAGGTTGAATAGCAGTGAACCTGGAATGTCAACACTGCTAACTGTGGTTCTGGTTTCCCTACTTCTCTTCCTCTCACTCCGTTGAGTCATAACTGTCAAATGTTCTCCAATTGCAGGTATGGCACCCAATAACTCAGTGTCAGGTGGTGCATGTGTGGTCATGTAGTTCAGTGGAACACTGATTCATACCGCTCTCAAAATTTCGCTCATTTCCTTTTCATCATCACTGTATGAACCTGCCGTGAGAAGTGTGCCAATTATAGAGGTGATTTTTATTTAAGATTTTCTTTTGCTATTTATTGAAAGGCTTTTTATTACTTTTGTACTAAATCTGTCTTGTATGTTTTAGTGTGCTGCTCTGTATCGGTAATCTCTCGAGGTAAATTATCTTCTCTTCGTTGTGACATTTGTTCGTGTTTAATAAAACTTCCGCAAGCCTACGTCTTTTTCTAAAGTTTCTTCTACGTTCTCCTTTAATATCTGATCTTCTTGAAGACTTTGACACAGAAATTATACAGACCTCGTATGCTTCTGTATTCAGATTTCTGACTAGCTGAGCTGTGGTTCGTACGGCGTGAGGTCAGGAGTAACAGCCTGCTTGATCAGGCCGTGATCCACCGGGAGGCCTGGTCTGGGACAAGGCCGCGAGAGCGTTGACCTCCCCAAAACATCCCTCAGGTGTTAAGAGCCCAGGACTTCAGCGTTCTAGGCAACACAAAAAATAATACACAACACACGCGCCCACAAGAAAAAATAGGATAAAATTAACGATAAAAGTTACTCGCACAAACAAAAGAATACAATACTATCGTACCAAGTTATAATAACAAACATTAGTAAAAAATATCTCATTACATCGTTGTTGTCAAAACTCTGATAAGACCATCCTGAGGATCGTACAAGACCATCCTGAGGATCGTACAAGACCATCCTGAGGATCGTACAAGACCATCCTGAGGATCGTACAAGACCATCCTGAGGATCGTACAAGACCATCCTGAGGATCGTACAAGACCATCCTGAGGATCGTACAAGACCATCCTGAGGATCGTACAAGACCATCCTGAGGAACGTACAAGACCATCCTGAGGATCGTACAGGCGCCCTGAGGATCGTACAGGCGCCCTGAGGATCGTACAGGCGCCCTGAGGATCGTACAGGCGCCCTGAGGATCGTACAGGCGCCCTGAGGATCGTACAGGCGCCCTGAGGATCGTACAGGCGCCCTGAGGATCGTACAGGCGCCCTGAGGATCGTACAGGCGCCCTGAGGATCGTACAGGCGCCCTGAGGATCGTACAGGCGCCCTCCTCATAAAACAAGCAAACAAGCCTAAGCTGCTGGCAAACAATTGAAATGTATTGCGCTGTCAGTTCCACAATACAGTTTCGAATTCAGTCATGTGACTGCAGCAGAGGATGTTCAGAGAGCGCTTCAGGAGCAATTTCTGAACTGAATTTACAGATAACCTGCACTTAGTTCAGAAAACGTATGACGACGTTTCGTCCTCGATCACTGTGACTTGACAATGCTCCAGGATGGATCAAAACCTCGCCATAAGTTTCGTCTCCAAGTACGGTTTATTTGTGTATTATTTCAGCCACAGTATTATGACTTAGTCTGTTCTGACCTGAAAATTGATTCTTTGATAAAGACTTAACAAGTTGCCTCTGAGAAACAAGAAGCAGCACATCTGCCTGAAAAATATATTTCAAGTCGTGAAGAAATGAGACACTTATGCAACATATGGGAATCTTTATTGAATAAAGATTCCCATATGTTGCATAAGTGTCTCAATTCTTTAACTTGTCGGTTTTCAAAACCATTTATCAAATTTTTAGTCTTGATCGTGATGAGATTAAGAGGCACGTAAGTTCCCCCGTCTTCTAATAACATGTTCATTTTTCCACTATAATCTACCTTGCCCATAATTACTATCGCATTTGCTTTGTCTGTTTCGTAAGGTGAAATCCAGGATCTTTTCTTAATTCGTGAAGTCTAGGGAAGCTCCTGGACTTCACCTTACGAAACAGACAAAAGCAAATGCGACAGTAATTATGGACAAGGTAGATTATAGTGGAAAAAATAACATATTAGAAGACGGGGGACTTAGATGCCTCTTAAAGCAGAGAATTAACCATGATGAGAGCGCCTTTTGATGTTCTAGCATCACCAAACATAAGAAGGAAGGAACCAGCATCATCCATCTCCTTAAAAGACTTACTTATAATTCCTTTTAATTTTCAATGGATGGTTTTAAGTGGGTGAAGAATATTGTTAATGGAATAATTCAATTTCGTTTTACTGTAATATTAAATGTAGACAGAGCCTAGACACCCATTTTCATTTGTAACTACCTGCTTGTATTACCTCTGAGCATTTCTGCGGGGTTTTTTTACGGCAAATGAGGTAAAATTACAAAGGCAAGATTATTTCAGTTTAGGCCGAACTCCCTTAAAAAATTAGATATATATTTTTTCATTGACAATGTAAAAAAAAAATTAACCAAAATTAAGTTAGAAACCTCACCTAACCCAATCTTACCCAGATATCACGTTTAATAAATATCAAATTCAAACCACTTAGGCATCAGATGTAAGGATGGATGCCTAGAGTCAGAGACTGACTGGCTACTACACGGATGAGATGGGTCGGCAAAAAAGAGAACCAATAGTTCAGTGACTTTCATGAAACCTATCACTGAAGCGTTGTCATACACGACTTCTATCATGTTTACCAGTGTGTATGTTGGTGAAGCTGTTTCCTGGACACTCTAGCGGGAAGAAAGTTCTCACCATGATCGAAATTTTACTTTCTCTTCCCACTCTCAGGGAAGGGAGAGGGAGAGAGAGGGAGAGTGTGGTGTAGTACAGCCAACATGGACTCTTCTCAGCTCTCATAACCACAGCAAATTACACACTCCAATTGTTCACAGTCATGCGAGCAAGAGACATGTGTGAAGGTTAACCAGTGTTGCTGCTGCCTACGAGAGTTGCTGCTGTCACCAGTGTTGCTGCTGCCTACGAGAGTTGCTGCTGTCACCAGTGTTGCTGCTGCCTACGAGAGTTGCTGCTGTCACCAGTGTTGCTGCTGCCTACGAGAGTTGCTGCTGTCACCAGTGTTGCTGCTGCCTACGAGAGTTGCTGTTGTCACCAGTGTTGCTGCTGCCTACGAGAGTTGCTGCTGTCACCAGTGTTGCTGCTGCCTACGAGAGTTGCTGCTGTCACCAGTGTTGCTGCTGCCTACGAGTGTTGTTGCTGTCACCAGTGTTGCTCAAGCCCCAATAAAATCTCCGAGGCTTTTCAACAACCTTCATATTAAAAGGCAATTCTGAATATATCTTCCAACCACCTTCCATGGGATCTGGCCAACCAGATCCCATGGAAGGTGGTGTGGCCAGAGACCGGGTCGCAGGGGCGATGTCTCCAGGATTTTATAATAATAATAATATTCTTTATTTCTACAAGTACATGATACAACTTATACAGACCATAGCTGACATCAATGACATACTATACAGAAAGCCTTATTATGCACAGCATTTCGGGCAAATTAGGTTAATTTTGTTCCCAGGATGCGACCCACACCAGTCGGCTAACACCCAGGTACCTATTTTTTTGCTAGGTGAACAGGGACAGTAGGTATCTTAAGGAAACACGCCCAAAAGTTTCCACCCGTACCGAGGATCGAACCACGGACCTCAATGTGCAAGGTGAGTGCGCTACCAACCAAGCTACGAGACACATGTATGAAGATAAATGGTTCGTAGAAGAGACAGGATAATGAAGTAGACACTTGTGTATGTTCCTCAAATGTTGTACAAGTTTATAAAGTAAACAATCTCCATTACTACTGTCAACACACACGACCTTGAAAGCCAGAATATAATGATAATATACACTGAGAAGCGCTAATCCCGTAAGGGTCATATAGCGTCTGGGGAAATGTGAAGTAATCAGGTTTGATTTAACGAGAGTAGGTCCAATGCCTTGGAACAGGAGTCTCACCTGCCTCAAGGCAACTTTTTCAAGGGAAAGCGAGCACGAGTGTGCCAAACATCAGTGTAACACACTGAATAAAGTGCAGGATATTACTCATGGTTGGTGCCACCATGTTGGTGAAGCTTCATCAACCATGATACTGTCTATCATGGTGAAGGTTCATCAACCAAGATACTGTATATCATGGTTGGTGAAGCTTCATCAACCAAGGTACCGTCTATCATGGTTGTACCACCATGTTCAGTCTGGACTGAACATATCAACTCCAGGCTGAGGGACTGATCACCTCAAACTCCTCAGCTTCCACCATCCTCTACACTGGACTGAAGAAACTACTGTGGCGCGAAACGTTTTCAGATAAAGATTCCCAAATGTTGCACAAGTGTCTCATTTAGCCACTTGTCGGAGCACCTACATATGCAAATAATTCTTTAAATCTTGCCTTAGATACAGTACACCAGCGCTGAAAATTTCAAGCCGATAGAACAAGGCGTTCTCGAGTAATAAACGAAAATTTGGAGAAATAATTTTTTTTTGGCTGATAATATTCCGACAGTAGTAAAAACTATTCTCTTTAAACTTAAGATTTTTAGATATTGCTGCCGAAGTGGCTAGTATATTGTGCACCCCAGAGCCATCCTGTGGAGGATAGGGCATGAGCATATAGATACACAATAGGCCTAGGAACTAGGCCCCAAAGTAGTACATTTGCATTTATATCTGACCTATCTGTTTCAAGCTGATTTAAGATATTTGCTTAATATGACTGGTATCTTATTTGCATTAATAAAATACTCTGACATATCAAAGGTTATTATACTGTCTTTATAATCATCAATAGATCAAGGCAGCGCTTCCCAACATTTTTACCCTTGTGGAACCCTGGAAATAATTATCATGTCTCAGGGAACCCCTACGTCAAAATTATTATATATCATTATTATCTTTCTTTCTCTTTTATAAACTTAGTCATATGTGTCATATGAACAATTATATGGGTGAAGGCAATGTTATTTTTGAAGCCAATTTAGATAATGAAATTTGCTTCTCTAATGCAAAAACCTTTGGCTGTCTTTTGGTACACAAATACTTAATTCGGGGTCGAACTTTAAGATAAACACACGGATAAACACATATACGGATTTCATCTTCAAAGTTAAAGAGAAGATTTGTCTTTGCTCTTGATACTTGTTAAATAAGAAAAAAGCTTGATCAATATATTTATTGCTTTCCTATGAATGGCAGGATACTGTTCTTTCACAGACATCCAGAACTTGTCCTGGAATAGGTCAGTAAATCTCATCTTAAGTGTACGATCAGACTGCAGCTCACAAAGTTCTTCCTCTTCTCTTAGTCAAGTTCTCAGGCTGAGCAGAAGGTTCAGAGTCTGGATCCCTCACACAGTCATACACTTGTCTTGAAAGGAAGGGAAAATAATGTTAGATTTCCCAGTTCTTCCAGGTGGAATTCAGTAAAACTGGAAATTTGCTGAAATTTGCTTCTTGATATGAAGCCAAGGATTCTGTTCGCTTTATTGCGAACACTTATGCACTGCTGTCTTGGTTTTAGATTACTGCTAACCAGAACTCCTAAATCCTTTTCGCAATCAGTAATATTAAGATCTACATTATTTAGTTTATATGTGCCATGGTTATTGTCCTGTCCAATATTTAAACTTTGCATTTATCTATATTAAACTGCATCTGCCACTTCTCCGACCACTGCATCAGTCTATTCAAATCTTCCTGGAGTGCTCTAATGTCCACATTTGAATGAATTGGACGGCCTATTTTGGTGTCATCGGCAAACTTGCTTATGTCGCTATTTATTCCCTCATCTATGTCGTTTATGTAGATTGTGAACAACAAGGGGCCCAATACTGATCCCTGTGGAACA